>JAUCBJ010007190.1:0-44349 GCA_032718475.1 Nemertoderma westbladi
ATAGCATTTAATCCACACACAACCACTATAAATTGAACCACAATTGCTACCGATACACCCCTTCTGATTACCTCAGTAATTAAGAAAGTTAAGGGGGATTTAACGAATTATTCATCAGTTTTCTCCAAATATAACTAACATCCATTAATATATAACAGCAATTAACAATGATACTAACAACAGTATGTCAGAATGTAGTGCCGCGGTGTGATACGTTGTATTGTGTTGTGGTATGTTGTGATGTTACGTATGGTACGATGTGTTGTGCAGTGAGAGTTGTGTTAATAGATTTGCATTCTTACGACTCTCTTAGGCCACTGATGTTAGGGCAAAAGTCAGAAAATCAGAATGTCCGAATGAATGAATTCTGAATGAATGAATTCTCAGAATTTGCTGTATTGCGTAATTTCTTATAGGCCACTCTACACAGGGGAAGGGAGATCGCTCTGATTGGCCGAAATATATATCAACAAAGCAGATTCCTCACACAAAGGAACAGCTGGTAGATTTTGTCATCCCAACTCTGAGTTTTTTGACAGACACGTAGTTGTACAAATTATAAGCCCTTTAGAGTATTCAGCACATTGCGCAAAATTACTTATTTTGTCCACAAAAGCTTTTACACCGCTCCCAGAAAATGGGATTTAAGTCTATAAAATATATATAAAATCACAGTTTCTAATATAAAAATACTTTTATGGAGTTTCTTAAGACTTGTGAGAGTCCTTTTCTCTTTAGGGCGAGCCACTTTACTAGGAGGGCTATAACTCCTGGGGGAAGGGTGCAATACAATTGCATCGGAAGGGTTAGGATTGCAGTCGGTGTATCCGCCAGTCGAGGTCCCTGGTTGATCGATATCGATATCGGTGGATCGGGATTGGACAACCTTTAGGGCTCGTTTCAGGACGGCAGTACGTACTGGTCCTTGATTGGTTGTCTGTACGACAGCGGTAGGTTGACCGTATGTACCTCGGTTTAATCGCCTTTTCTAATTCGCGTTCATTGGCTTTGTATTCATATGGTCGTCTATGAACTTCTTGTAACTCGGAGTGTGTGTCAGGCCCGTATCGTGCAGGGGGGTGTTCGCGCTTTTAGACCTTTAGCAGTTTAACCTGCCAATTTTAGGTGTCTTCTAGGTTATAAATCGACTTTAACCTATAAGTATTTGATACACATAGAGTTACATTTGCCGAAGCCAGCCTATGCGCGATCATTCACCCACGGTTAAGGGAGACTGGATTCGGATGCTCTGAGCTTATTGCGGTGTAGACCTACTGTACTATTCGATTGATCGTTAATATATAATCTCTGACAAATATTATTCACTTTCGGGAAATATTAACAGTTCCTTTAGGACGTGGCGCTCTAAGTATATAAACAGAGTTATGACTTACACTAAACACAACGGGATGGCTAATGATTTTCGTATAAAGCGCATTCTTTAGGAAATGCTTTGTTATCTGTCACACTCATGCACACTACCGCACACTGCTGCACTCTGATCTGTCGACCTTCACTAAATTTGATCATATATAAGGAGAACAGCAACCGACACATGTAGGGTCTATGAAATAGCATTCAATTCACTCCAAAACCACTATAATGTAAGTCACAATTGCTATATGTAACCGGTCTCTCTAACCTTCAGTATATCAAGAAGATTGGGGTTTTATGATTATTTATCGATATTCTCCAAATATAACAACATATCCATCAACTTCTAACAATTAATAACCGACAGTAAATAGCAGTAAAATAATGCGGTGAAAGGTACCGTAATGTGATATTATGCGTGACTTGTATGATAACAGTTATACGTTTCTATAATCAAAGCCGTTCTAATGTTTGGCTAAAGTCTGAAACACAGAATAATTCCAAAGCCGATGTTCTGGGCTCAGGAAAAAAGGTAAACAAAGACCATAATGCATTGCGCGATTTTCCGCAGGCTTCTGTACAAGATAAAATGAAAATCGCTCTGATTGGTCGAGTGAGCCGAACAAAGAAAGCCAAAAGCTCCACATCGACATATCAGCTGATAGATGTCGTCATCTGAACTACAATGTATTAAGAGTATTTTGGCGCATTGGGGCATAAAATGGCTTGTTATGTCCGCTAAAGTACACATACAGAAAAATGGCTTTTTATGTCCACTAAAACACCTACACAGTAAGAAAACGGCTTTTTATGTCCGCTAAAACACCTAAAGAGTACTTTGCAGGGAAAATGACTAGCCAGATCCGCAAAAGCCTTTACACCGCTCCCAGAAAATGGGATTTAATTCTATAAAATATAAAAAATCACAGTTTCTAAAATATAAAAATACTCTAAACAGTTAGTCTTTCTTGCACGGACGGCGTTTACGCAGTTTTTTGAGGCTAGCAAGAGTCCTTTTCTCTTTGGGGCGAGCCACTTTACTAGGAGGGCTGTAACTCCTGGGTGAAGGGTGCAATACAATTGCATCGGAAGGTTTAGGATTACGGTCGGTGTATCCGCCGGTCGAGGTACCTGGTTGATCGATATCAACCTCAGTGGAGCGAGGTCGAACGGCCTTTAGAGAGCGTTTCAGGACAGCAGCTCTTACTGGTCCCTGACGAGTCGTCTGAAAGAGAGCGGTGGGTGGACCATGGGTAGTGAGAAATTTCCTCGGTTTGATGATTCTTTCCAACTCGCGTTCTCGGGCTCTATCGGAATCGATATGCTTCTCCTCGAGCTGATTTTCCTCCGCTTGTCATTGAAAGCATTCGTCCAAACTCTTGCAGAAAGTAGAGTCGTCCAAGTTCGATATCTTCTTAGAGATTCTGGATTTCCTGATCGAACTCAGATAAAGCTAATTCATTTACCGCTTGGACTTGCTGCTGCAATTTACGTTTCTCTAAACAATTGTAGGTTCCTTTTCCGATCTTTTGACGAATAGTGTCCAACGCGTTTCGTACAACTCTCTCCTCCACCTCGGTGACAGGTTGTATCGGGTTAAACCGGGACGCTGATACGGTTGAATGGCGATATTAGATGTCCGCATCCCAATCCGGCTAGGTAAGATGGGCGAATATCTAGGGAGCCCACAGCCGGAGTGCCACCGACTAATTGTTCGGGTAACACTAGATCTTTGAACAGTGAGTACAGTTCGGGAGGATCCGTGATACTATTAGGATCAAGAGTCTGAGGTCTCACTAGGGAGTGAGGAGGTCTGACCGAGTATTCCGGAACTCTGATCATAGGTTTATTTAAGGATCGTTTGAGTCAAGCGAGCGTAGGTGATACATCGAACAAGTTTCGCTCGAAACTCCCGTAAATATAGCGAGTAAAACTGTGCTTAGAGCAACGTCTCCGCGGATGTTTATGTCTTTCCGTTTGTTGGTTGGGTCTTGGGCATTCATCGCAATAATACCAAAGACGCACGTCTTGTAGGGGAAACGCGGGTGATCTTTCTTCAGTTTTATAATGTTTCTCTCAAGAATTCCAAATATACGTTGGAGTCACTGCGTTTATCTGGTTCTTTAACGTCTTCTCTTTCAAGTCGATTTCGAATAGAATTTTCGCATTCGATTCTCAGTTTATCGTTCCGACTCCGCTGGGTATGATATTTAAATAGGACCATTTCCCTTTCGGTGTCGACATCGTCCGTATCGTGTAAATCGATAGGATGACCAGTAGTTAAGAAGTCCATATGCGTACCATTACGATGCGTATAGCGAGCAGTGAATTTTCGATAGTCCAATTCACGAGGGAGTTGCTCCTGGGACATTGGCGGTTCGATATAACGACCATAGTCCTCCGTAGTAGTTGGACTAGCATCGCCGCGTATTAAGCTATCAACAAACGCTTGCAACGGTAGAGTATATCGCTCCCTGATACCAAGATCATCTTCTATCAACTCAGTCATAGCTGCTATATGAGTTTATCAATATTATAATTAGTTATAATTAGGCTAGCGGGCGTCGCTGCCTACCCCTCACGGCCCCCGGACAGCGCAAGATCCTCAGCGCCGATGTACCGTCGTCGCTGTGTTTTTCACCAACGTAGTAGCTACACAACGACAACGATAACCAGCGCGAGTCACTCCACCTTCCGTCCCAAGGGCTAAGATTTACTTCAGGTTCTTACTGCAGAGGTAGAGCTACTTTCACAACTGCGACTCGCTACTGTAAACACACTTTAGTAGTAACATTCACCTATAAACGCACATATTCCACACAACTGTCACAAACCGCACACATTCGGGCCATTTGTCCGTTAGTCAAGTGCCTTCCAGAATGCCACGTTATTATTATGTATCCTTGGATACTAGCAGTGTGCTATTTATTCCTTATGCTATTCAATGGGGCAAGCTTTCTATTGTTCTTTTAACTCGCTTCTAATTCTATCTTGGTTGTTGCTATGGTGACATTATGGAAAGCTAGCAGTAGAATTAGGTTAATTCTCATGCATACAGATCTGGTATGCTATTTAATAGTAATTCTTTAATTGTCAATATTCCTCTTTATACATGATTTTATGAATTTTATCGGCTATTGACTATATATTGGAGATTCTCGCACACTAATATACTTAATAGGGTGAATCTCCGCTCCCATGATCTATTAATTAATGGAATTTTGGGAATGTTATAAATTGTAATAAAATGACAATTTATCAAATTCATTAAAAAAGATGAATTTGAATTTGATGAATTTATTCCTGTAAATTTTATTATTTATCCTTAAAACAGACATAATTTTATTCCAGAGCATGTCTGGGGACTAGGATCCTTAATTCTAGGAAATTTGTCCTTTTAAGAGTATCGGTAAGTGCTACGATATCTTAATAGACTAGAATTTTAAAGGATCTAAAATTTTACAGATTTTAATTTATAGATTTTCTAGAGTTAACTTGTAAGTAGTTACTCTATTGTATCTATTTGACAGA
This sequence comes from Nemertoderma westbladi, assembly GCA_032718475.1. Classification (NCBI taxonomy): domain Eukaryota; kingdom Metazoa; phylum Xenacoelomorpha; order Nemertodermatida; family Nemertodermatidae; genus Nemertoderma; species Nemertoderma westbladi. The sequence continues at coordinate 4,906 of JAUCBJ010007190.1, forward strand.
TTTTATAAATATTAATAGTTAATATTTAAGATGGGCACCGGTTTATTCCAGAACAGGTCTGGGGATGTTAACCATTGATTCTAGAATTTTGTCTTTCAAGTATATCGGTGGGTGCTGCGATATCTTAATCGACTAGAATTACAGATGGTCAAAGGGTTTAACAGATTTATTTTGCATTTTACGCTACTGTTAAAGGGACATCACGCTACTATATGTATTATTTAATATACGGTATGAGAGCAATATCGCAAGAAGCAATGTCAGTGAGAAGAGGCAAGTCGTTTCCAAGGTCTACCCAGAGCTTGGTTTAGCCGAGACACGAGGATCTGAATTTTGCATTCCTAATACTCTACTTACCAATAATACTTGAATATAGTAGGAGCTTTATTGTACTTTAATAAGTACGGACATTTCATCTTACTGTAGTCACGTATTTATAATGTAATACTGACAGTAAGGAAAGAGAAAATAATTATTTCTCGCCGTCGCACTAAATATATAATATAATATAAGTAAGTAAGTAATAAGACTAATATATATTGCACTAATCTACTAGATAATCGCTAAAATAACATTCTACTAAATAAAATTAAAGAAAACGATTATAATAAAATTACATAATAATACATACATAAATATAAAAATAATAAAAATATATGAAATAATATAGTCACACACTCACTCCAGACGCTGTCACGTTAGGGAGTCCCTGGATGTTGGTTGGATTAGGGAGGTGGTCGTGGGAAGAGTATCTTGCCTTCCATAGTTTCCGGAGAGTTCTCTGTCTCTTTCCAGTAAACATAAACGACCAACTGGGCAATTGAGCTGCTGCGTCTCGAAGACAATTCCCGGTTTCTTAAAGTTACGTCGCATGACGATGAGTTCTACCGATCACACCAAACCATCTCATGAGTCTCGATGATACGACCTGTCTGCCACCGCTTACGTGGAAGATCTGACTCCACAATAAGGACCATGTCTCCTGCGCTGACGTTTTCTTGCTGCGCAAACCACTTAGTTCGAAGTTGTAGCGTAGGCAGATAATGTTTTTTGAAATGGTGAGCGAAACGACGGGATAACAACTGCATAAGTTGCCAAGTTTGCCTGCAGTATTCGTCTCCGTCCGTGCTTTCCGATCGTGGGAGCATGGCTACAGGTTTCTTCAGTAGGAAGTGCACGGGTGTTAGCGTTTCCAGGGAATCGGGACTAGATGAGACTGGCATAAGCGGTCTCTCGTTGAGATAGGCGGCGATTTCCTCCATTAACGTCCGCAAAAGTTCGTCGGTGAGATACGCGCGGCACGGCACTATAAAGTGAAATGCGGTCTTCACGCTCCTGATTAATCTCTCCCAACTTCCTCCCCACCAAGGGGCGTCGGCGGCGTTGAAGGTCCAGCTAGACGCTGTTATCTTTAGCTGATCGTCCACCTGTCTTTGGTTCCAATCTTTGACGTAAGCCTTGATTTCATTGTTGGCGCCAATGAAGTTCGTTCCCTTATCAGATCTAATCGTATTACTGTATGATAATTATTGTATGATAAAGCTTACTGTGAACATCTACAATCATCTTGATTTGTATTTCAAGATTTCTAATGAGTATGAGAAACTTAGTGTCAAAGGATAATGGAGCATTAGTTAGTCTTCCTCCAACGCGTATTAACCCATCTATCATTGTGCTAGAGAAACGATCCCTTAAGCGCATCTGTGGATTTCTTAACAACAGGAAATACTTATCGGAATCCTCATAGCATTGTAAGAGTCTCAGTATCTGCTTATTGGTTTCTTCATGCTCTTGGTAACTGATCCTCTCCTTCAGAAATTAGTCTGATATCTTGTATTTGGGAAGATCTTTAACAACATGGACCTGAGCAGACGTCAGTGGAGCGGTATCACTAGCGGTCTTTGTCCTGGAGTAGTGATGATGAAAACATCGCTTTAAATATGTAATGGCCTTACAGAGCCGATTCCAGGAACTATAGTGATGTATCGCTCTCTGCAGGAGAGGTGAGAGTCCTTGCGAGACGTCTGGTGTTCCAGATTTCCAATCTCTCTCTCTGATTTCCACAACAGACTTATTTGTGGCTGGGGTTTTTGGATCCAAAGCATCGTCTCCGGAAGTGTGTAGTACAGACAGATCTATTACGGGTTTAAATAACTTCGATTTACTCGCCCGGGTTTTAGGTTTGACTTTCTCCGCTCCCTTGGCTTGTCTAATCTCCGCCGTAATAAGATGAGGAGTCCATTCATCCTCTTCCTTGCTTAGGAAATCGGGTCCACCTAACCAGTCTGGAGTATCTATCAGTTCTTGTGGAGTTGCTCCCCTGGAGGCAATGTCGGCTGGATTATTCGTCCCGGGGCAATGTCTCCATTGATCTATCTTCGTGCGACTAAGTATAATGGCTACTCTGTTGGTAACGAAGACGCTGAACTGACAGACTTCATTGGTTATATACTCCAACACGAGTAAAGCATCGGTCCAATAGACAGTTTTCTCCAGTGGATAGTCGATCTGTTCTGTTACATTCCGGCCGATGGCTGTAGCGTATAGAGCCGCTTTTAACTCTGCTCGAGGAACTTTCAACTTGTTGTTTATCAAAGCCTTAGAGGTAACCAAGGTGACCTTGATTCCATCCGGAGTTTCAACTCTCAGGTAGGCTACTATACCTATTCCCATATCGCTGGCGTCTCCAAACACATGGAGTTGATAGGAATACGTAGGGAGAACATGACCAAAATATGAACGGGAAATTATAAAGTTCTCGATGGATGGTAGAGAATCTTCCCATTTCATCCACTTCTTTAATAGTTCTCCCTTAAGTGGATCGTCCCATGAGTGGTTTTCAAGCCACATTTGTTGTACTAAACTCCGAGCAATCAATATAACTGGGCTAATAAATCCCAATGGATCGAAATAAGTGCTCAGGATACTTAGACAAATCCGTTTAGTCCGAACTGGATTATCTCGCTGTTTTAGCTGGAAAAACAGGATATCTCTCTCTGTGTCCCATTTCAAACCAAGTGTCTTGGTTTCTGGAAGATCGTCCTTGATTAGGTCTAGATCTTTAACTCCTCGGTCTTCTACCGGGATCGATTCCAGAAACTCACGGGAGTTGCTGGTGAATTTAGTTAATCGAAATCCACCTCTTTTCAAGCACTCTACCGTTCCTTTGGCGACATCAATGGCTTCTTCCACCGATGGGAGGGACTTTAAATTGTCGTCCATGTATATATCCAGTTTGATGTTGTCGATAACCTCTTTGGAGAAGGCGTCCTGGTTGTCATCAGCAGTGGTACGCACTACTGAGCAGGCGTAGTAGGGCTCGAGATGATCCCAAAAGCCTGGATGGTCATCCAGTACTCCACCGGTTTCTGGTTGAAGTCTCCTTCAGGCCACCACAGAAATCGTAGGCTGTCTCGATCCCTATCCAGCGCCTTAACTTGTAAGAACATGCCTTCTATATCGGAGGCGAAAGCGATTGAATATTGTCGTAATCTTAAGAGTATTCCCAACAAGGATTGGAGTAAGTTGGGTCCTGGCAACAACTCGGAGTTAAGGGATTGGCCCATGTAGAGGGCGGAGCCGTCAAATACTACCCGGACTTCGTTGGGTTTACCGGGTTTGGGAATGTAATGATGTGTTAAATAGTACGTTCTCTCAGTTATGGGTGTTCCTTCCGGTACTCGCTCCGCATATCCCTTCTCAATGAATTTCTTCAGCTGGGTCTTGTACATCTCCTTAGCTGAAGCATTTGCCGTAAGGCGTCGATGTAGTTGTACAATTCTCTTCTCCGCCAAGGGTCGGTTGTTTATAAAATTGGGTTCTCGCTGTCGGAAAGGCAGACCAATCTCATATCTACCTTGATCTTTAAGAAAACGTGTAGTTGTTTCCTGTATCTGCTTGGCTCTTTCTTCTTCTACCGATAGGGCCTTATCATAGGAATTGGGCTCTACAGCCTCTTGAGTAAAGAATCGTACGGCGTGTTCATCACAAGTCTTCGCGTTGTAGCGATCTATCACTTCATTCAGTTCGTCGTTGTAATCGACTTGTCCCGCTGGATAAATGAGGTGACATAGGTTCACTTGGTTTTGCCAAGTTTCATTTTCCGTAAGGAGGTCGATGGTATTCTCCTCGTCGAATAGTTGGTGGATATCGTCATTATCTGAGGAGTATGGTGTTCCCTCAGGTGGGTCGTCTCCCTCACTGGTCTCATCTTCCCATTCACTCACCTGGTAGACCCGTTCTTTGGGTAGCCTTTCCATGAGAGTTATACGGGAAGGTCCAGTAAAATACCAACCTACTCTAGTTCTTCCCGCATAAGTTTGTAGTGGTTGCGGTTGAGCAGGCCGTTTCTCCAATGTCTCAAGCGCCTCATGCGCATTTTGGCCGATGAGTATTTGTACTCCAGGGTAGTCTGTGTTGAATCTAGGTATCTCATGTTGCTGGGTGAAATCGTCCTCATCCCAGTTATAAGGTTCCACTTGGCTGGTAGCGAAGTTCTTTATCGCTACCATTTTTACTGACCTTATGCTGTGTTCTCCTAGTTCATCCTGGGGGGTGGACAACGCGCCTACATAGTAATCTGTAGTTACTGTAGATTTCCAAACCTGCATAATTCCTGACATGTTCAACTTAGTTCGGAACTTGGGTTGTCCAGCAAAGATGTCTTTGGCTAGTTCTTTGTCGATGAATGTTCCTGTGCTGCCGGAGTCAAGGAGGGCGTTCACTATATAGCTCTTTTCTGACCCGTGGACTCTTAACTGCACTACGGGAAATTCTCGGATTCCTACGTTGGAAGTTGGTGCTTTCCAAGATGGTTGTCGGTCAGGAGTAGTTAGGGGGAGCTCACTATCTGTTTCCTTCTCATACGTAAGTGCTCGATACACTGCGGTATTTATTAGGTAACAGGATTCGTTTTCGTCGGAGAATTCATCCGTATAGAATCCTTCCATCTCAGAACTTTGGTCAGTGTCGTTCACATCACTGAATTGAACATGTAGTTCGGACTCACTTACCTGACTCGGGTTGTTTCTTTCGAATTCAGTGTGCAACAAGATATGATGTTTCGCGCCGCACTTAGCACATCTTGCGTCGGAGTAACAGTTTCGCCGTTGGTGTCCTTGTCTGAGGCAATTATAACACAACCGCTTATTCCACATGACTTCACGTCTATCTATTAGGGATTTCTTTATGAATTCATCACACACACTTAAATGGTGGGGCCCGTCGCACAGCACACATTTTGGTTTGATGTTACTTACCTTACCTTGGGTAACGTTGTGCACACTCGTTCTTTCCTCGGGCTTTCTTCCATGAATTCTCTTAGGAGACGTAGGAGGAGTTTTTCTTACCTGTTCTCTCCTGTCATTGGTTCGAGACTTAAATTTACTTACGTCTTTAGGCGCTTTGTTGATATAGTAAGATCTTTCAGTGTCTTTCAGGCTGTCCTCCTCTTGAGAAGCCTGGCTTTCGCCGTCGTCTGTATAACACACTGGTGTTATCTTTCTCCTAGAAGCGGGTTTCTCACTTACCTTATTTTCTGGTGTCTTCTCTCGGGACTGCTTTAGGAGCTGTAATTTTACCTCTCCATCTAAGAATGACATGAGATCAGCCATGGTACGGTCTCGTCGTTGTTGTTCCATCATATATAACACTTTCTTATCCCAGCGTGTACCTACTCCACCCTTTGGCAAAGTAGATGCTACGGCTCCAATAACCATAGAACTCTGATATTCATGAGACTTACCTAGCCAATCTAATTGTCTACAGATCTCCTGAATCTCATCGGAAAACTCTATAATCCCGCTGCTAATGAACTTTCGGGGCGCTACCAATTTTGCATACAAATACCTAGCTATGTTATTCCTATTACCATACCTGATGTTTAAGGTATTCCAAACTTGGCTTAATCCATCTGGATGTCCAATAAACTTTAACGCCATTAACTTGGGAGATCCTTCCAAGCACTCGATGAGGAATCTAAGTTTCTCTCCATTAGATAGCACAGAGTTCTGTATGTTATCTTTGTAATATTCATTAAAAGGTAACCATTTCATCTCATCTCCATTGAACTTGACGATCTCTCCCACCTTTACCGCTTGACGGGCTTCGGTTCTAGCCATTTGACACGTAAAACTTTCTTGGGCCATCGTATTATTTAATATCGAGTTATCGGTATATAAATTTCTCGGATTATTATCAGGTCTATATGGAATATCATTGTCAACAGGTCTATAATTACCCTTAATAGGGTTTACTATAGGAGTTTCTACTTCACTAGCAGTATAGATGCGTGTAGGCTCCACACCTTGCGCATGAAATACTTCAGACCTAACAGGTTGACACATTGTTACAGGGGGTGTTGGTATACCCTTTTGTAGATTTACTAACTTATCGCGTTCTAACGCGATACTCTGCTGCACTTCCTGTAATTCCAACTTACTTTCTCTTACTGTTCCCTTTAACTGTTGAACAGTCCCCTCCAACTCTCGGACCTGTTGGGAGGAGCGAGCCTGATTCTCCTCCATCTTCCCGAGGAGAATATCCATCCCCCGCCGTCGCTCATCCACCCACTCAACCGCCGAAGCGGGAGCCGCCAACATAGTAGCGGGTAGACGAGGGATGACGGGCGGCAAATTGTTAATGTCTCGCTCAGCGTCCAGGACCGGAGTTGACTGAGGAACTGTCCCACCGGATACAGGTAGTTTAGTACTGTGCAAAGGGAATTTATAGTTCGGTTCTGGAAGTACAGTGGTCTCTATTACAGAGGGAGTGGCTTCGAGAACAGGCCTAATTATTTCAGGTTCATCCACTATAGTAGGGAGCCTTTCTACTCTAATAATTTGGTCTGTGGGTTCTGTACTACCTAAGTCTGTGCTAGCTAGTTGCCTTCTCACAGCTGGGGGCAAATTAGGCAATTTCTGATGGTGGGGCGTTCTTCTACGCCTACTTAGACGAGATCTATTTCCTCCGCCTTCAGGATCTGTTGTATCGCCTTCATCAGATGATGTAAATCCCTGTCTTTTGGGAATAGATCGACTTATCATCTGCCACTGACTAGCTGTTCTTTGTTTATCTATGTAGTCTTGCTTCTCTTGAAGATTTTCCAACTCTAGTTGGGTGGTCTCTTCAGACGCCCTCCGTTCTGCTTCTGCCACTGCCTCTGCCGCTTTTCTTTCCGCTTCTGCCGCTGCTACCTTTCTTTCCGCTTCTGCCTCTTTTCTTTCCGCTTCTGCGGCTGCCATTGCCGCTTTCCTTTCCACTTCTGCCACTGCCATTGCCGCTTTCCTTTCCGCTTCTGCCGCTTTTCTTTCAGCCTCTGCCGCTGCTGCTATCTTTCTGTCTTCTATACGTTTTTTCTTTACTTGTTCTTCCTGAACCCTAGCGATGCGGCTACTTTCATCAAATTTAGCTTGGTTCGCAGCTAACATTTCCGCATCTATTGCGTCCAGCACAAACTTGGCTCCTTCACTATTAGGACGAAGTCCAGCCAGCCTTCTCCTCAACTCTTCGTCACCTAGAAATCGTTGATAGTCTGACAGATAGATGTCAATAGCGTCCTTCTTCTGCGGTTTCTCTGCTGTCGCTTCGCTTTCCACTTGAGAAAAGGTAGCGTCTGTTGATTCTCCGTGGGTTGAGCGCTCAGCCAGCTGAAATTTCCACTGGGCCGTTCCTTGATCCTTGAGACTCACCCGCTGGAACCAAGTCTTTACGGCAAGTTGCAATGACGTGTCTTGTCTTCTTTTCGAAGCTTCCTCAAAGGCCGATAGGATTAGTCTGATTCTTAGAATTCTTTCTCGAACTTGATAAAGCAGTTCTCCCTGCTCTTGAGGTCCTTGGGGTTGTTGAAACAGTTGTTCCTCTAATCGCTCCAAAGAGCTGAAGAATCCCTGTACATATCCTGCTGCCGACCTCTTCCACACAGCTGGATCACTAGTGTCTTTTGTCACTCCCATCCTGTGTAAGTCCTCCCAGGCAGCTTCCAATAAGTTAAACGGGAGTCCGGGTCCGGGGAAGTTCCATTGCGTCTCGACAATAGACTTCAGTTCCTCCCTTGTGTATCCCGCATAACTGTCCTTGGTCGATCGCTTACTTCTCGCCCAATCGATTTGGTGTTCCTCCACCGCAATCAATACCCTAGTGAGTACGGCTGCAGGAAGAATGAGAAGGGGATCCGAATAAACCGCATCTGCCATCTTTGCTCCGCGCTCGGGTGTCAGCTCTACAGTATCTGAACTACTGGAGCTATCGGGCCGCTGAGAAATAAGTTCTCGGCTCGGGTGTTGTTGCTGTTTAACAGCTGCTTCTTGGTCCCGCTTGACTTGAGCCCGAGTGCCTATGATAGACCTACGGTGTTTGACTAGCCTAGGGTCTGATACTACTACTGGAGGGATGATCTTTCTTACAGTAGGAGGTGAGTTGAACTTTGGTCTCAAACGTTCCACACTCCTATCTGGATCACAGATGGTTGTATCTAGGAGACTGTCTGACAGGTTTTGCTTTGTGTCAGACATGTTTGTTTGTACAGTTGAATGCCCACTGCTATAATTACAGTTAAAGCAAGTTTAGTAATTCAGTATCACTGTTAGCCTAGTAATTAATTACCGATATAGTTACTCTATGTAACATGATATATATACAATATATTAGAATACCGGTATACACTTATAGTATATATAAGTATTATTACGGATCGAATATTATGGTTCGTCACAGAATACCGGTATATAATATCAGCGCAAATATATAGGTATATAATAAGCCTAACGCCTAACAGCTTACACTTATAGTATATATAAGTATAATTGTAGACTAGAATTAATTACAGAATACCGGTATATAATTTCAGCTTAAATATATAGAAATAAATATAATAAGCCTATCGTAAATACCGGTACGTCAATTATTTTAGAATAATTGAATTTCTGAATTTTAGGGTTACTTAGTTACTTTACTTTACTTTATTACCGTTATTTAAGCAGTAGTCCAACTGATATTAAGACCTAATTGTTGTATGACAGGCCTACTATTTTATAAATCGGTTTGAGTTGATTTATAATATATATACCCGTTTAATGGGTTTTGTTACAATATTTGAAATAAATATTATTATTTCTGGGAAGGAGTCACTACACAGTGAAGTGCTACTTGTTGGACACTAAAACAAATAATTCTAATTTACTAAGTTACTTATTACTACAAATTACGTACAATTAAGGGGTGAGATTACAATCTCTAAATAAACACAAAAAATTACACGTACGAATTTTTAGGGTTAATTTTACAGGGAATCTACAAACCAGCGTAACAAGGAGTTAGAATATCTGGTTATTACAAACGGACAAGATACTACGGTATTTGAAAATAATAAAGCAGTAGTAAATATATTGCATTGTCTAGATAAGAAAATACCACCATCTGACGACTTATAGCCGTAGCGCTATAAGTACTACGTTATGTACCCGGAGTGTTCCTACCTAGAAGTTAATTACCGCAGCCTACTATAGCTAACGTGCCTATTAACCACTTTACAACACAAATATACTGCCTACACACTAATTACCTTCGGAAAGCACTGTACACTAAACCCTAAATTAGGTACAAGTACTTATACAACAAATAACCAGCAGTTAAAAATACTTGTACAGCTAAAAGAACCACGGTATCTGCCAGAGTGACCAGAGCATAAAATCACCAGTCTTTACCTACACCAAACAGTCCTGATGTAGTACCGGGGTTAATTTAACTATAACGGTATGTATAACACGCACAATTACTGTAGGAATAAACTTGGGGTTGTGATTGTTGCGAATAATCGCATATACTCTGAATAATAAATATTACGCTACCCGTACAGACTACACAAACAAAATACAGACCAAACGCTGGCAGACTACTATCAAGCCTAAATAAACTACAGTATATGCAGACTCCGAAATGGTTAGTTAGTATGCGTTCTAACCGAGTAGTACGACTTATTCTTTCGGGGGGGGGGGGGGGGGGGGATTTACCTTACAGCACTGGATGCCCCCACGTTCCTAACTAGTACTTTATCGGACATACACTCTACACACACTGCAATCTCTTCAGACCTAACAACAGTCAGACAACAATCCAGCCTACAAATTATTTATACAATCTGAGCAGGCTTACACGCCTTCTGCTCAATATTAACTTACATATAAATAAAACTGACAGAAATAAGTAAAATCCCAATAAAAAACCAGGGCTGCAGTCCCTGATTAAATATCAAGACCTACCGGTATATAATTATCAAAATCGAATAATACTGATGTACCTGTACTGCTGTAAGTACCGGTTCGGGTGGTTAGGTAGTTAGGCCTACTGGTTACCGGTCGACCAGTACTTTTGCCTTTATTGCCTACGTTGCAATAAAGAAAGAATAACTGTTATTGTTCGCGCTTTTAGACCTTTAGCAGTTTAACCTGCCAATTTTAGGTGTCTTCTAGGTTATAAATCGACTTTAGCCTATAACAAGTATTTGATACACATAGAGTTACATTAGCCGAAGCCAGCCTATGCGCGATCATTCACCCACGGTTAAGGGAGACTGGATTCGGATGCTCTGACCTTATTGCGGTGTAGACTTACTGTACTATTCGATTGATCGTTAATATATAATCTCTGACAAATATTATTCACTTTCGGGAAATATTAACAGTTCCTTTAGGACGTGGCGCTCTAAGTATATAAACAGAGTTATGACTTACACTAAACACAACGGGATGGCTAATGATTTTCGTATAAAGCGCATTCTTTAGGAAATGCGTTGTTATCTGTCACACTCATGCACACTACCGCACACTGCTGCACTCTGATCTGCCGACCTTCACTAAATTTGATCATATATAAGGAGAACAGCAACCGACACATGTAGGGTCTATGAAATAGCATTCAATTCACTCCAAAACCACTATAATGTAAGTCACAATTGCTATATGTAACCGGTCTCTCTAACCTTCAGTATATCAAGAAGATTGGGGTTTTATGATTATTTATCGATATTCTCCAAATATAACAATATATCCATCAACTTCTAACAATTAATAACCGACAGTAAATAGCAGTAAAATAATGCGGTGAAAGGTACCGTAATGTGATATTATGCGTGACTTGTATGATAACAGTTATACGTTTCTATAATCAAAGCCGTTCTAATGTTTGGCTAAAGTCTGAAACACAGAATAATTCCAAAGCCGATGTTCTGGGCTCAGGAAAAAAGGTAAACAAAGACCATAATGCATTGCGCTATTTTTCGCAGGCTTCTGTACAAGATAAAATGAAAATCGCTCTGATTGGTTGTTCGCGCTTTCAGACCTTTGGCGTTAAAAACGAATTATTAGTATGTACATTAGTTAAAAGATAATTATCAGATAAAAACCAGTAAAAGGCAAAGTGAAAATATTAAGAAATATGCAAAGATTGAGTTGACATCATTATAAGATTAATTTAATAAAGATAAATAAACTATTAAAGATTAATAGTTTAAAACGATCGAGTTTTAAAGGTTGGGTTAATACATATTGGGGTAGTTATAGTTAAAAACGAATATCAGTACATTACGTAAAAGATAATTATCAGATAAAAACCAGAAAAGGGCAAAGTGAGAGTATTTAAAAATATGCAAAGATTGAGTTGACACAATCGAGTTTTAAAGGTCGGGTTAATACATATTCGTCATCTTGAAGGTGACGTATTGTGATAGTTAGTTAAAAAACGAATAATTATCAGTACGTTAGTTAAAAAAAAGATAATTATCAGGAATTAAAACAGAAAAGTGCAAAGTGAACTTATTTAAAAATATGCAAAGATTGAGTAAAAGATAAGATGAGGTAGATAAAAAGTTTGTGTAGTGCTTGTGTATGACTCAGTCAGTCAGTGACTGTACAGCTGTAGGCTAAGTAAATACTGAATTATGCTTGATGCCAGCGCCAGGCAGCCAGGATGCTGTACTGTCTGACTGCTGGACTGTGTGATGCTTAACCACCTGTCTGCCTGTACAAGTGTACTATGCTGCTATAGCCTATGTACAGATGTATGCTGGTATGTATGTATAGGTCAGTAGGCAGGCCCGTATCGTGCGGGGGGGCTTTGGGGGCACTGCCCCCTCAGAGAAGTCCCACTGCCCCCCCCCAGACATGTATTGTTCACTCGTCTTGTTCAGAATTAACTAATAATAATATTGTTGGTAATCAATATTATTGGATTCACATACTCCTGCCCATTGACCTGACCTGACTCCCCACCATTCCATTTGGTCCAATTCTATAACTACATGACATTAATATACCCACCTACTGTCAGACTGTACCTGTAATTACTAAACATACTCGAAAGCGCTCGGTTCTCTCATTGGCTACCAGGGTGGAGGGGTTGTTTGTTGTTGACCCATTGTCTATTTGCTTGTAGTTTGGGAGCCAGCTTGCAGCTAAAAGGCTTGGCGCTGAGGGTTGCAGGGTTGCTTGCGCTGGTATCCATAGCTATAATTTGTTGTAACTTAACCTTAACCATATTATACCTGAAGTGGGTCCTTCGCGCAGCACGTGATATAAACTTATGTAAGTGTAATCTTGAAAGAAAAATAAGCAAAATCTAAGCAGATGTGATGCCCTTGATCACTTTATACCAGCCTAGAGGCAGGATTGAAAACTGCAGTCGATTTAACCCTTGTGCTGTCTTTGAGTTTGAGGTCATTTTTGACCCATCATAGATTTAAACTTACTCAATTTTATCACACATTGATATTCCAACTCAGTTCGCAAACCAGATGTCATCAAATGTCAAATGGGCCCAAACTTAGATAGATACCAACATTTTGAATTGGGGATGACATGAAATATTCCAAAATGCACATGGCCAGTTCCCGCCCTTGGCGCAAGTGAGTCATATTCCCCATTTTTGTGATGATCAACTTCTAGTATTCCTACTGCATTGATATTATGCTCATTTAGAACCGCAATGACCGATTTAGTTGTTGTAGACACCTTCAAAACAAGCATAGAGCTGTAGAGCGAATAGTGTTTGTCAAGGTATTTGTCAATATCGCATCAAAGCGCTAATTTTGACTTGTGCCGGACTTCACATTATCTGCAATATCTGCAAAACTATTCGCTCTATTGTTGTTTTGAAGGTGTCTACACCAACTAAATCTGTCATTGCGGTTCTATTGAGCATAAATATAAATGCAGTAGGAATAATAGAAGTTGATCATCACAAAAATGGGGAATATGACTCACTTGCGCCAAGGGCGGGAACTGGCCATCTGCCTGTGGGAATATTTCCTGTCATCCCCAAATGAAAATTTTGGTTCCGGTATCTATCGAAGTTTGGGGTCATTTTATGACATCTGATGTGCAAACTGAGTTTAAATTCGACAATTCAACAAGTTTTTTTGGACCACCCCAACCCTCTCATTTACCTGAGGTCAAAATTGACCTCAAAGGAATCATCTGTTTGAGAAACGAAGGGTTAAGACCTCAGAAAAAGTTTAAATGACACAGCTAATGGTCGAGTACAATTCTGCCAAGTTTCAGGTTCAAAAAAAAAGTCTGGGTCTGGGGTGAAAAGTCGCTAAATAATGTCAAGTTTTGGACATATTTATGCCTACAAATTTTCAATTTGACAGCTTTAAATCTGACAAAGTTATTTAATGTCAAAATAGTTACGTCAACAACTATTTGCCATTATTGACATTCTCCTTAACAGTGTCAATTCGCCATGGCTCCGCCAACTTCGTGGCTCGCCCCACATACCTTTCAACAATATTGATTTTACTTTATATACTAAATTAACTCTCACTTTTTGCATGCTCCCCAAATCCCAGTTATTGGTTTGCCCCCCCGGATTTGGCCTCTGCCCCCCCAGATATTATGATTATTATTATTATTATTATTATTAGCGCTCTTTTTTGGTAAAAAATACAACAATTTATACAAACAAATAAAACACGTTAGAGGGAGACCACCACTAGGCACCAGGCACTTACAGTGTAGGTTTAAAGTTCACTATACATACAGTAGATTTATGAGTATACATACAGTAGGATGTAGAATTTCGGACGATACAATGAAAACACATGTAAAAACAGCAATAACAATTTTGAAGAAAAACGGATTTATAAAAATTTTCAGAAATAAAATCATTTCAGCTACACTCAGGACGGTAAGAAAATGGGTATAAGTAAAACTAAAATTTGGACCATGGATGATATGAACAATAATTAAATTATATCAGATAAAGTAATAATATCAGATATCAAAGTTACAGAAAGGCATAAAATCGAAATCAAGTAGCAAATGAGAAAATATTGAAATTGATTTTGCACCAACAGTTTCAGACGGCAAGGAGTTCCAGAGCGGCACAACACGATTTGAAAAATAATGTTTGTATATCTGCAGCCGACAGCGAGGTACAAAAAGCTTTTGGTTGTGGCCTCTCAGACCTGAACGAGGCGGCTCAGAAAAGTACTGGGCGCTCTCAAGATCTACCAGTCCGTGTTTTATACGGTAGACCATCTTTAAATCGAAAACATGTCTACGTACCTCTAGCGGCTGCAAATTCAAAAAATGTAAGCGATCAATATAAGTAGCGGGGGACAGATTGCACCTAAGAAAGAGTCGCCTACAGAAGTACCGTTGTACACGTTCCACGAGGTTTATAAATCTCTTTGTAAACGGAGACCACACAGGGGTACAATATTCAAGTAGAGGACGCACCATAGATTTATATGCTGTTAGTAAAGCCGACTTGTTTGTGGAGACAATGTTTCTAAAAAGCATGTTAATTACTCTAAAGGCTTTCGCAACCTGAGCCTTGCAGTAAATATTAAACTTGAGATCAGGGGCAATTAAAAGGCCAAGATCTTTACAGGAGGATTCAGATTTAAGCACAGCACTGTTTAAAAAATATATATGCTTAGGATTAGTCGCACCAATATAAACCGCAAAACATTTATGAGCAGCTAAGTTTAGCTGGCATTCTGACGCCCAAGTCTCCAGTTGCCGAAGAGCAGTGACAATATAATTTCGCTGATCAGAGGAGGAATATATTTTCACATCATCGGCATATAACTTGGCACTAACTGGTAAAAGAAGGTCAGGTAAGTCGTTGATAAATAACATAAAAAGTAAAGGTCCGATAACACTGCCTTGCGGCGTACCAGAGATAACTGCACAAACCTGTGAAAACATATTGCCCACCAAAACTTGCTGAGATCTGTTGGATAAAAATGCTTTAAACCAATCTAATAGACTCCCACAAACACCATACCCCGATAATTTACACAGAAGTTTACTATGTACGACAGAATCGAACGCTTTAGAGAAATCTACATATATTACATCAACATTTTTACGCTTATCTATAAGTTTGCACCAATCGGAAAGACAATCTAATAATTGTGTACATGTACTTTTTCTCTTTAAAAAACCGTGTTGTGCCCGGGTAATTAATTTGTTTGTTAACAGGTAATTTATCAAAGCATCTTTAATTACCATTTCCATTATCTTACAGGTTATGCACGTGAGGGAGATAGGTCTGTAATTATAAGGGTCTGATGAATCGCCCTTTTTAAATACAGGTATAATGTAGGCAGTGAGCCAAACAGATGGAAGGGCGTGCGATTCAAAAGAGACACGGAAAATAACTGATAAGGGCGCTGCTATGGTACAAGCTAGTTTAGAAAATAGAATAGCCGGGAACCCGTCCGGGGTGGAACTGTGTTTCGGAGCTAGTTTATGTAAAAAAGTTAAAACATTTA
The DNA here is from genome assembly GCA_032718475.1 of Nemertoderma westbladi. Classification (NCBI taxonomy): domain Eukaryota; kingdom Metazoa; phylum Xenacoelomorpha; order Nemertodermatida; family Nemertodermatidae; genus Nemertoderma; species Nemertoderma westbladi. Next base: position 20,681 of record JAUCBJ010007190.1, read on the forward strand.
CAGGATTAAAATCAACAGAAGATAAATTAACATTATAGGGTACTTTGCGGTTAAAATTTAAAGGCACATTATTGTCAGGGGTAAAATTTTCTGAAAAGACAGAGGAAAAAATGGTAGCCTTAGTTTCGTCATCAATTACTGTTTCACCTTTGTATTTCAGGGGGCCAATGTCCGATCTGTTGGAGTTCTTTTTCTTCAGGTACCGAAAGATCGCATTTGTGTTTCCAGAACTGAGAATCCGGATTTCCCGCTCGCAGTCAGCACGGTGAGCGGCGCGGGAAGCTTGCGCTGCAACACATTTATACGCAGCCATACCGCCTTCCGAGTGACGCCTGCGCCACAAGCGTTTCTTTGCTTTCTGTAAAATCTTGACGTAATGAGGGTACTTCTTTTGGTTGCTATCGTTACAAAATTCCTTGTAAGGAATATAAGTATTTATACCACTTTTCATAACCTTGCTAAATGCTAGGAAGAAATCGTCCACTGTTCTACATGAAGCAAACTCTTCTTCTTCCCATTTAATTGACCTCATAAATGACTTAAAACCTGTGTAATCACCATTTGCGAAATCGTAAAAACCACGTGGCGCAGAGGTGTCCGAGCTGTCACACTGAGGTGAACCAATTATATCGAAGGACACAGTGGCGTGTTCGCTCGTAGAGAATGGAGCAGCCGTCGAAACGCTCGAGACAAAATGGTCATCCGTGGTAAAAATAAGGTCTAGAACGTTGTCACCTCTGGTAGGCTCGTACTGGACCTGCGAGAGGCCTGATTCCAAAACGAAACTAAAAAAGTTGTTATAGATATCGTTGTCCGGGTGGGAAACATCAGTCCAATCGAACAGCGGCAGATTAAAGTCGCCAGTGATCACACACGGTTTGTTGGTGTCGCACAGGATGTTGAGAGCTTCACAAAGTCCGGTAGTAGTGTCAGGAACGCTGGGAACAGGTGGCGGACGGTAAGCGCATATTAATCGTGAAGAGCCGTCAATGAGGTCAATGGCTACAGCTTCTATGTCCGTAGTTTGACGAGGAAGTGCTACAGGTATGCACTTTATCGAGTTCCGCACAAGGAGGGCCACTCCACCCCCAACCCGGTCGTGTCTGTCATGCCGGAAGACCCGGAAACGTTTGCTGCCAGACAACATCGCGTCAGAAATAGAATCATTGGCCCAGGTTTCCGTTATCGCGATCACATCATACGGGGTAGTGGATAGAAACTCATCCAAGTCCGACAATTTGTTTTTCAGTGACCTGGCATTAAAGCAGCAACACTTGATAAACGCGTGCTGGTTTGATGAGCAACGATGATCACCATACGGGCCTGTCAGAAGGTAGTCAGATAGTCAGATAGTGTGAATTATTGGACAGATCAGTTAGTAGGCCTACAGTCTCACAGTAGTCTGGTAGTAGTAGTACGGCATGCGGCTGTACTGCTGCACGGTCAGACGGTAGCGTAGGTACCGGTGCTGCGGTGTAACAGAGAATTTTCACTCCCCATGCAGCCATGTACCATGTAAAATCACTCCCCAGTTAAAATTCCCTAGTCAGCTCTGCAGCTAGTGTACCGGTACCGGTATTGTACGGTCCTACTAATTACCCAACTTTACCCAAATCTACCCAACTTTACCCAAACTTACCCAACTTTACCCCACTTTACCCAACTTTTTACCCAACTTTACCCAACTTTACCCCACTTTACCCAATACCACCCAACTTTACCCAACTTTACCCAATCGAATACCCAACTACCTATCTGCCGACCAGTGATGCAATACAGTACAGCAGAAGGCTTACTTACTTACTACAGTACCGGACCAGTAGGCCTACTGTCTGACAGTAGCATTCCAGCAGTCTGTCAGACTGTACAGCTGTAATACAGTAGGTCATAGTAGGAATGGTTTGTATCAGTGTAGGCCTATGCAGCTATGGCTTCATGTTTATAGCTGTATAGTCAGATAGTCATACTCCAGTCAGCCAGTACTTATAATCATAACATAACACATCCAGACATCAATAAAATGATCAATATGGCTGTATGAGGGTGCATTTCGGGGTAGTGATGTTCTATAGAATAGACTTTAGTTTATTGTTTTGGTTAGAATAACGTGCCACTATAACCTGTTCCTTTCCCTAAATTGAGAATTTAACATTCAGGTTGAGATATGCATCAAGTTTCCCTCTGCAGCCTTGCCTCCACTCCAATCAGCCATTGGCAGATTGGATATGGTAGATAGCAGGATAGGCCTAACTACTGAACTAATTGATTAGGCCTGATGATGGATTGAAATGATTGGGTAAAGTTGGGTGGTATTGGGTAAAGTTGGGTAAAGTGGATTGGGTAATTGATTGGGTGAAGTTGGGTAAAGTTGGGTGGTATTGGGTAAAGTGTGGTAAAGTGGGGTAAAGTTGGGTAAAAAGTTGGGTAAAATTGGGTAAAGTTGGGTGAAGTTGGGTAAAGTTGGGTGGAGTTGGGTAAAGTTGGGTATTTAGTAGGACCCGGTATTGTATACACGGTTGACGGTATTGTACCGGTACCGGTATTGCAGTATTGTATTTTGTATTACCTACTACACTACTGCACTAGTATATACCGGGTACCGTACGTTTTGCATGCGTTTCTCACTCGTTTGTACTCTTTTGTACTATTTTTGAACTCTTTTGTACTATTTTGCACTTTAATGTAGGCCTAGGTATTTTGTAGGCCTACTCTTTTGTAGGGCCTAGGCCTACTATATTAGTTATAGTTCATATCCGTACCGATGGTATTTTCGTATTGCAAAAATAAGACTACTACTACTACTAGCTGACTAGGCAGCTAGGTCGAGCGAACTCGGACAGTGGAAATGAGATCCTTCCAGGCTTCCCGATTCTCCATAGTTGTCGCAATTTCGTTTCTCCCAAGTTCAGTATCCCTTTCAAGTTGATCTATACCGGTAGGCCTATATGTTATGGCAGGTCGTCCACGACTACGCTTTCCATGAGTTGGTTGCCAGAGAAGTACAGAAGTAGATCTGGTATGACCTCGTCTTTACTTCGCCAGCAGTGCCCACTGAATCTTAATCTGCGTTCACGGAGGGTGGTTGATACAGGTGGTATTGTACCATAAAGCTCGGCGTTTGTCATGTGTTGTCTCCAGCTGATGTTTAGGGCTGCCCTTAGTAATCTTGTGTAGCAACCATCAATTCGTTGTTCAAGTGATTTAGTCAGTGTCCAGGTCTCACCCCCGTATAAAAATACACTTTCCACTGTGGCTCGAAAGAACTTAGTCTTCAGGCTGTCAGGTGCCTGGAGAGATCTGATTTCCAGATGGTATCCATTTTTGATAGAGCTACCCAAGCCTTTGCTTTCCTAACTTCTATGTCCTTTTTGCTACTCTCTATCCATGATCCAAGGTACTGGAAGTCGTCGACCTTCCTTAGTTGATTATTATCAATGGTTGTCAAGTTTCCATCAACATTAAAGGTCATGAATTCGGTCTTTGTAGCATTTATATGCAATCCAACCTCCTTAGCAGCCCTCTCCACTTTATTTAGTAGAAGACAGTAGAAGTAAAATAAGACTATAAGTATGAAATACCCTTTGTTATTGAGATAATGTTTATTGTTTTGGTTAGAAAAGCCCACCACTGTGACCTGCTCCTTTCCGTTAATTAAGTAATGGAGATTAGTTTATTGTTTTGGTTAGAAAACACCACCACTGTAACACCATCGGTACGCATATGAACGATAACCACTATATTTCAGTAATTTACTATTTTGTATTTTTTGTACTTTTTTGTACAGATTCGTTGGACCGCTGCAGATCTGCAGATCGGAACCGGATAAGCGTTTTCCGGTGTGCGATCTGACGGCAGGACGCGAGGACGGTAGCAGAAAATTTCCACCCCCCTAAAAATTCACCTCCCGGCTTCCCGGTTACAGGGTTAGGGTACACTTACAACTTACCAGAAAGGAACAAAAACAATAAACGATTTGATCGTCTATGCTTGTGCCTTGGCAGGCCCATCAGCCCATGGTTGCAGGGATAAATTAAGCATGGTGGTGGTGCTGGTGGATAGCCCATTACTGCCAGACTGCATTACGTTCTTAAGACACTACCAGACTACTGCACTAAGATGCCTGCCTGTAATACCACCCTGGACCTTGCCACCCCGGATCTAAGATCGCGTCTAGGACAGTAGGATCTAAGTTCTGAAGTTCTCATCTAGCAGTCTAGAATCTAAGTTCGCATCTATGATTTATGGCCGGGCCACACCCAGGATTTAGGATCTAAGGTTGCATCTGTAGATACCACCCAGGATCTAAGTTCGTGATCTAAGGTCGCACCTCTGGCAGCCTGGTTCCCACCCGAGATATAAGTTCCCTATAGAATTTCATATTATTGGTTTTCACAGCTCGTTTCTGGCTGCTAGTTTTCTGCTCATTTCAGCTCGTTTCAGATTGTTTCAGCTCGTTTGCCCGTTACTTTGTCCCTGTCAATACTGCAGTACTGCAATACGATTGTCGTATGTTTATTAAATTGAAATTTATCGGTATGACTAATTACCCAAACGCACCCAATCGGCACCCAAACGCACCCAAACGGCACCCAAACGCACCCAACCGGCACCCAAACGGCACCCAATGGTACCCAAACGGCATTAAAATTGAACTGCCGGATGAAAATTACCACCCTATAGGGTACTCCCTGTCATCCTAAATCAGTGAGTCAGTAGTTAAACGGTGAAATTAACCGGTACCTACAGACCTACCAACAGACCAAATACCTGATACCAGAATACTGAAATACAGTACAGCAGTACCCTGGTACCAGCAGACTGGTACCGGTATGTAGAATAGCTTACTGTCTGACTGTAAACTGTCAGCCAATGAAATGTTAAATGCAATTGCGGTTGTAAATGTTGCACCGACTACCGACAAGCCTATTACCGATTCTTATAATAAAGTAAAGGATCAGGTTACATGGGTGGGCTTTTCTAACCAAAACAATAAACGTTATAACGTTGAGGTATTGTTTTGAAAAAGGCAAAAATAAACAATAAACGTTTGGCGTTTGGGTATGTTAGACTGCCGTTTGGGTGGCGCGTGGGTATGTTAGAATGCCGTTTGGGTGGCGTTTGGGTATGTTATAATGCCGTTTGGGTGGCGTTTGGGTATGTTAGAATGCCGTTTGGGTGGCGTTTGGGTATGTTAGAATGTCGTTTGAGTGGCGTTTGGCTATGTTAGAATGCTGTTTGAGTGGCGTTTGTGTAAGGTAGAATGCCGTTTGAGTGGCGTTTGGGTATCTTAGAATGCCGTTTGAGTGGCGTTTGGGTAAGGTAGAATGCCGTTTGGGTGGCGTTTGGGTATGTTAGAATGCCGTTTGGGTGGCGTTTGGGTATGTTAGAATGCCGTTTGGGTGGCGTTTGGGTATATTAGAATGCCGTTTGAGTGGCGTTTGGGTAAGGTAGAATGCCGTTTGGGTGGCGTTTTGGTAAGGTAGAATGCCGTTTGGGTGGCGATTGGGTATGTTAGAATGCCGTTTGGGTGGCGTTTGGGTAAGGTCGAATGCTGTTTGGATGGCGTTTGGGTATGTTATAATGCCGTTTGGGTGGCGTTTGGGTTTGTTAGAATGCCGTTTGGGTGGCGTTTGGGTATATTAGAATGCCGTTTATGTGGCGATTTGGTATGTTAGAATGACGTTTGGGTGGAGTTTGGGTATGTTGGAATGCCGTTTGGGTGGCGTTTGGGTATGTTGGAATACCGTTTGAGTGGCGTTTGGGTAAGGTCGAATGCTGTTTGAGTGGCGTTTGGGTAAGGTAGAATGCCGTTTGGGTGGCGTTTTGGTAAGGTAGAATGCCGTTTGGGTGGCGATTGGGTATGTTAGAATGCCGTTGGGGTGGCGATTGGGTATGTTAGAATGCCGTTTGAGTGGCGTTTGGGTAAGGTAGAATGCCGTTTAGGTGGCGATTGTGTATGTTAGAATGACGTTTGGGTGGTGTTTGGGTATGTTGGAATGCCGTTTAGGTGGCGTTTGGGTATGTTGGAATACCGTTTGAGTGGCGTTTGGGTAAGGTCGAATGCTGTTTGAGTGGCTTTTGGGTAAGGTAGAATGCCGTTTCGGTGGCGTTTTGGTAAGGTAGAATGCCGTTTGAGTGGCGTTTGGGTATGTTATAATGCCGTTTGGGTATGTTAGAATGCCGTTTGGAAGGCGTTTGGGTAAGATAGACTGCATTCTTTATATCTTTATTATGTTTCATTTATTGTATCTTTAATGTATTTATCTATAATTAATTTATTAATCTATAATTATCTATTATTTATCTATAATATTTATTTAATGTTTTTCAGATTACTTTTCCAAAGTCAAACCTCCAGGAAGAGAAGAGTGATCAATTTCTGGCAAGCGTCATGGATGTTGTCAACATAGTAACCCGGAACTGCGGAATCTGGTAAAAGTTCGGATAGCGTCTCCAAAAGTGTCCACGAATCACCGAATCAACGACTCCTACGAGCGGAAGTCGGCGTCCTGTTTACTTTTGGTTTAGCTTATAGAAAAAGTTCAAACGATGGGTAGAAGCAATCTCAGTCCCAGTAGACTGTTGGTTGGTTCGGAATTCCAGTTGTAGTTGTCGTCTCCTGCGTTTCGGGCGATCTTCGATGTGACTAAGTGATGAGATTAACATTAACATTTTTCCGTCAAAAATAAACATTTCAATTTTTGAATAAAATTACGTATAAATACTGCAATCAAGTACCAACTGTTTTCCTATAAAGTGGTACTTTATGCAGCGTGATATAAATAGTTATTCTTAATATTGCCTTTCTATCCCACTCTTCAGATTTAGTTTCAGGAAATTGCAATTTTTCTTCCGGTGGGAGAAAAATAAACTTATACATCACGGGGTAGGGGCTGGAAATAGGTACCACTTGTTTTCCATGTAGTAATTACAGTAGTTATTAGTGTGCCCTGTTGAAATAGATAGTTTGTGTCATTGACTTTGAAATAATTTGTTGTATATATTTTCAAGCATCATTGCCGCTACTGCTTAAGAATATTTTCTGCTTTTCAAGTGTTCCACAAATATATCGTAAAAATATCACATATCGTAAACCGCTGCAGGTGTTTATGCGACCGACGCTACAGTAGATTGAGATAAAACGTGGATATACAGTTCTATACTAACCAATCAGCGCAATAGTGTGATGGTAGGTGGCGTTGTTTTTCGTTACTAACTTGAACACTTTGCTGCCCATGCAGTGATTGAGATAGTGATTGATAATTACTGTATTATAATTATTAAAAGATCTTATTATTTAATAAGTATTAAACATTACACAAGTCGCACCGAAATTATTCTTCGTCCTTCTTGTGATTTGTTGATACCAATTGAAAAGTGTCGCTGAAAGGACACCAGAATTATATCACGTATAAGAAACAATATGCATTCTTTTTCAGTTTCTAGTTGCCATGGCAACGCGTAAACTTGACTAAAAACAAGCTACATATTAGCCGCAGCGTTTTAAAATCCACCTCTACCCCCCTTATATCGAGTATAAGGAAAAATATGCAATATATGTTTTACTTTCTAGATGCTATGGCAACGTGTCAGAATTGTTAATATAGTGTCTTTAATATCTGTTAGCCGTTTACACTAAGTAAATTAATCACAATTATAACATTCTTAACTATGGAATTATATTGTGACAAGAATCTCTATTCCGACAGTATTCAGTGCACATAACACCGTTACGCCTACAAGAACATCACTTCGTCAAGCAGTCTCTCTTATAGGCACATGTATTTACTAGTGAATCGGGAATTTGTGAAAGGTATTTATTGGGCAACAACATTCCATTTGCACCAGTATTCCAACCAAAATCTAATATACACTGAGATTTATCACGGAGTCATTGCGTAATGACGCAATCTTATTTATTATGTAGAGACATCGCAAAATGTAACCATTTATAGATTCTGTTGTTGGAGGGAGATCCAATTACTACTACTACAGTAGGATCGGCATTTTTAAGAATGCTGTCTATGAATTCTTGGTCATTGATCAAGAAAACTTGCCACCTCAATGCAGCATAAAGAAGGTGCCACCTGTGGCTGCATAGACCCTCTTACTAGGGCAAACCTGGTCCTGTAACTAGGACCCCCTTCGTTTTGGGATAAGGACGCCCTTGGTCTTGGAAGGACCTACTGCTACTGTATATACTTGGCTGCAGGGGTATATGGCCTGGCCAGGCAGATTGTGATCAACAAATGGCTGGTCAGGAGTAGAGTGTTCTCATGTCCACTCTGAGTGCACTTCACTGCGACATGCACCCCACCTGGTAATTGGTAACATACAGATGGTAACTCCACCTACTTGCTCCAGAAGTCGAGGAAATCCTGCCAAGTATCTAACTGATCTAGACTTTGCTGATGACTTAGGAGTACTCTCAGAATCATTAGAGGGAGCCCAACGGCTACTCAGCTCATCAGAACAGGCTGCTTCTAGTGTTTACTACAAAAAGACCAACAGTTAACTTTGAAAGTCCCCAACAAGTCTCTGACCGGATGAGCATAATCTCAAAGGATGGATCCGGAAGTCAGGTTAGGCTACTAGTGGCGTGCAAGTACGCGGGATGTAAATCTACAATCTTCATTTCCCTCTCATGATTCTAATTACACCATTTATTGTAGTACTAGGGCCTACAGTAGTTGAAGGCCTACATTATTACTAAAATTGCTTTTATACACCCATTCAGACCACGAGGGTACTAAAAACAACACAATTGACCGGATAGTTTCGGAGCCTTTCGTGTGACAAACAAACAGACAGACAGGCACGATTTTCTTACAGTAAGTAAATCTGAAGATTTACAAATAATATTCTAACATAATATATTTTATTGTTAAAATTTACAATATTTGCCGCTCATTTAATTGGCCCAGCGGTAAATAATATTTGCATTGTTTACCTAGGTAAATGGAGATTATTCAGTCAACTTTGTACTGTAATAAATACTATTCTGGGGCATTTAATTTATTTAATGAGTAGCTACGACTAGTAAAATGACATCAAGTAATTAATAATCTTCAGATAAATAATATGTTCCAGAACATTGTGTATTTATTAAATACAATAAATGGCCTGCCACGGATGCAGGCTGCAACGGATGCAAATACCTGCATTTTTTGAACGCCGATATCTCAGCTATTTCTCATTGACATTAATAGTTAATTACAAATTTGGAATCCTTTCAACGACACTTTTCAATTGGTATCAACAAATCACAAGAAGGACGAAGAATAATTTCGGTGCCACTGGTGTAATGTTTAATACTTATTAAACAATAAGATCTTTTAAATCGAATCAAATCAAATGTTTTTTTAATTTCTCAATAGATACTGCACAATGGAACTATAACTATACAACGATAAACGCGCAATTTATTACATGCAAATATATAGGTTGTCCCACAAAATTTGACACGGTTTGTTTTCAAATAAATCTGCTGCACCTTAATAAAATTCGGGATTATTGGTATCATTAGAAAGCTAGAGTGCTAACTTAAAGAAAGAAACTTGTTGGAAACAGTTATGTTGCTATGGTAACCCCATGTGGCAGTGCATAATGAAACAACGGTTTGTTTTCGAAAGGTGCATTAATAATTAATTTGAATAATTATAATACAGTAATTAGGATGATTTTAACAATAAAATTACACATTGTACGATAAATAAAACACGTTATTTACCTTTTCGCCCCTCGATCCGACTTATTTACCTTCCTCGCTTCGCTCGGCCGGTAAATAACAGATTTCGGGACGAACGGTAAATAAAGCATATATTATTTACCGTACAATAAATAGTTAATATTTTAGCCTATTGCAGTAATAGACTAACCAAATAATTTGCCAAAAAAGTATTTCTACATTAGTACTGTAGAACACAAACTATGTAATACTTTAGTAAAAAATACGATACCAAAAATAGGCAATATTAAGAATAACTATTTATATCACGCTGCATAAAGTACCACTTTATAGGAAATCAGTTGGTACTTGAGTATTTATACGTATAATTTTATTCAAAAATTGTAATGTTTATTTTGAGTGATAAATGTTCATGTTAATCTCATCACTTCGGCACATCGAAGATCGCCCGAAAGACAGGAGGCGACAACTATAACTGGAATTCCGAACCAACCAACAGTCTACTGGGACTGAGATTGCTTCTACCCATCGTTTGAACTTTTTCTATAGGCTAAACCAAAAGTAAACAGGACGCCGACTTCCGCTCGTAGGAGTCGTTGATTCGTGGACATTTTTGGAGACGCTATCCGAACTTTTACCAGATTCCGCAGTTCCGGGTTACTATGTGGACAACATCCATGACGCTTGCCAGAAATTGATCACTCTTCTCCTCCTGGAGGTTTGACTTTGGAAAAGTAATCTGAAAAACATTATAAATACATTAAAGATACAATAAATGAAACATAATAAAGATATAAAGAATGCAGTCTATCTTACCCAAACGCCCCCCAAACGGCATTCTAACATACCAAAACGCCACCCAAACGGCATTCTAACATACCCAAACGCCACCCAAACGGCATTCTAATATACCCAAACGCCACTCAAACTGTATTCTAACATACCCAAACGCCACTCAAAGGGCATTCTACCTTACCCAAATGCCATTCAAACGGCAATCTAACATACCCAAACGCCACTCAAACGGCATTCTACCTTACCCAAACGCCACTCAAACGGCATTCTAACATATCCAAACGCCACCCAAACGACATTCTAACATACCCAAACGGAATTCTAACATACCCAAACGCCAGCCAAACGCCATTCTAACATACCCAATCGCCACCCCAAAGGGCATTCTACCTTACCCAAACGCCACCCAAACGGCATTCTACCTTACCCAAACGCCACTCAAACGGCATTCTAACATACCAAAACGCCATCCAAACGACAGTCTACCTTACCCAAACGGCATTCTAACATACCCAAACGCCACCCAAACGCCATTCTAACATACCAAAACGCCACCCAAACGGCATTCTAACATACCCAAACGCCACCCAAACTGCATTCTAACATACCCAAACGCCACTCAAACTGCATTCTAACATACCCAAACGCCACTCAAAGGGCATTCTACCTTACCAAAACGCCACCCAAACGCCATTCTAACATACCCAAACGCCACTCAAACGGCATTCTAACATACCAAAACGCCATCCAAACGACAGTCTACCTTACCCAAACGGCATTCTAACATACCCAAACGACATCCAAACGACAGTCTACCTTACCCAAAAGGCATTCTAACATACCCAAACGCCACCCAAACGGCATTCTAACATACCAAAACGCCACCCAAACGGCATTCTAACATACCCAAACGCCACCCAAACGGCATTCTAATATACCCAAACGCCACTCAAACTGCATTCTAACATACCCAAACGCCACTCAAACGGCATTCTACCTTACCCAAATGCCATTCAAACGGCAATCTAACATACCCAAACGCCACTCAAACGGCATTCTACCTTACCCAAACGCCACTCAAACGGCATTCTAACATATCCAAACGCCACCCAAACGACAATCTAACATACCCAAACGGAATTCTAACATACCCAAACGCCACCCAAACGCCATTCTAACATACCCAATCGCCACCCAAACGGCATTCTACCTTACCCAAACGCCACCCAAACGGCATTCTACCTTACCCAAACGCCACTCAAACGGCATTCTAACATACCAAAACGCCATCCAAACGACAGTCTACCTTACCCAAACGGCATTCTAACATACCCAAACGCCACCCAAACGCCATTCTAACATACCCAATCGCCACCCAAACGGCATTCTACCTTACCCAAACGCCACCCAAACGGCATTCTACCTTATCCAAACGCCACCCAAACGGGATTCAAACAAACCCAAACGCCACACAAACGGCATTATAACATACCCAAACGCCATCCAAACAGCATTCGACCTTACCCAAACGCCACTCAAACCGTATTCCAACATACTAAAGCGCCACCCAAACGGCATTCCAACATACCCAAACTCCACCCAAACGGCATTCTAATATACCCAAACGCCACCCAAACGGCATTCTAACATACCCAAACGCCACCCAAACGGCATTATACCACACCCAAACGCCACCCAAACGGCATTATAACATACCCAAACGCCATCCAAACGGCATTCGGCCTTACCCAAACGCCACTCAAACGGCATTCTAACATACTCAAACGCCACCCAAACGGCATTATAACATACCCAAACGCCACTCAAACGGAATTCTACCTTACCCAAACGCCACTCAAACGGCATTCTAATATACCCAAACGCCACCCAAACGGCATTCTAACATACCCAAACGCCACCCAAACGGCATTGTAACATACCCAAACGCCACCCAAACGGCATTATAACATACCCAAACGCCACCCAGACGGCATTCGACCTTACCCAAACGCCACTCAAACGGCATTCTAACATACCCAAACGGCATTATAACATACCCAAACGCCACTCAAACGGCATTCTACCTTACCCAAACGCCACTCAAACGGCATTCTAAGATACCCAAACGCCACTCAAACGACATTCTAACATACCCAAACGCCACCCAAACGGCATTCTAACATACCCAAACGCCACCCAAACGGCATTCTAACATACCAAAACGCCACCCAAACGGCATTCTAACATACCCAAACGCCACCCAAACGGCATTATAACATACCCAAACGCCACCCAAACGGCATTCTAACATACCCACGCGCCACCCAAACGGCAGTCTAACATACCGGTACCCAAACGCCAAACGTTTATTGTTTATTTTTGCCTTTTCCAAAGCAATATTTCAACGTTATAACGTTTATTGTTTTGGTTAGAAAAGCCCACCCATGTAACCTGATCCTTTACTTTATTATAAGAATCGGTAATAGACTTGTCGGTAGTCGCAACATTTACAACCGCAATTGCATTTAACATTTCAGTGGCTGACAGTTCTGCAGTTTACAGTAGTCGCAGACAGTAAGCCATTCTACATACCAGTCTGCCGGTAGGCTACTGTATTTCAGTATTTGGTAGGTACCGGTTAATTTCACCGTTTATCTACTGACTCACTGATTTAGGATGACAGGGAGTACCCTATAGGGGGGTAATTTTCATCCGGCAGTTCATTTTGAGTGCCGTTTGGGTACCATTGGGTGCCGTTTGGGTGCGTTTGGGTGCCGTTTGGGTGCCGATTGGGTGCGTTTGGGTAATTAGTCACACCCAAATTTATTAACGAGTGTCATTGTTTACATAATTATATTATTATCTTTGATCTGTTTACTTTGTATATATACACCTTGTTTTTATTATATATGTGTATTTTGTTTTGTTTTTACGACCGTCAGAGGAATATCACATACAGTGATACAGACATATGCGGACCCGTGATTTTATATTTTTTTTGTGAATTTAGCGGCGCTCAAATGAAACTGATTTGTTTTTTATTAATTCAATTGACATTTTACCGGTGCTCAAGCAGTCAAGCGAAATCAAGAAGATTTTATAATTAATGCCGTAATGGAAAGGAGCAAGTTACAGTGGCGAGCTTTTCTAACCAAAACAATAAACGATAACTCAAGAACATACCGACATATAAAACACATAGAATGGTGCTAATTGACCTGCGTAAAGCATTTGATTGCGTAGATCACCAAACTGTTATCCAAAAGCTTGGGGCTATGGGGGCCACTCAGAGTACCAGCAATTGGTTCTCATCTTATCTGTCTGATAGAGAGCAATGTGTCGCCATAGGTGAAATGCGCTGAAGCTGTATAACTAACGATAATGGGGTTCCCCAGGGTTCAATTCTGGGTGTCTTGCTTTATATCCGTGATACAAATTACTTTCCCCAAGTTCAGAAGTTATCGAAGATGAAACAATAGCACCCATATTTGCCGACGACACAGGCCTAGCCTACAGCAATACATGCTCCGAAAGCATATTTACCTCTCTTAGTAATACCATGGACCGGGTCTCCCAATGGTGCACCGAGCACAAACTCTCCATAAACTTCGACAAAACGGAATGTATCCTTTTCGGGACCCACCAACGACTTTCTACTGCATCAGAGTTGGAAGTCTATTGCAGTGGGAAACGCATATCAAACCGGAAATGCGTCATAATAGAACAGAAATAAATCAACGGTGAGGTGAGGAAATGGCAACTGAAATATTAAAAAGAGGCAACACCAGACTGAAGTTTCCCCATCGAAATGCCCAGATTTTCGTCCGATCCATTCGCAGAATGCTTTGTAACTCTCTTATTCAGCCCCATCTCGACTATGCAGCCTCTACGTGGTTTTTCACTATTTCAGCCAGACTTCGCCAGCAGCTCGAAGCCCTCCAGCGGAAGTGCTTTCGATTCTGCTTGGGCCTCGGACCCAGAGCGCACATTGGATTGAGACTGCCCATTACGTGGACATTAACTGGCTTCCTGTACAACAACGTATCGAGGCTTTTATCCTTTCCTAGATGTATAAGGTAAAACACGGTCAAGCACCTCAGTACCTAATCGATCTTATACACTTCCGCGAGTCCACCTACTGTCTGCGATCAACCAACAAACCAACCTCGGTCCCTCAGAGAAATTCGTTATACGGCCAGAATACGTTTAGCTTCCTCGGTCCAAAGCTGTGGAATGAACTCCCAGCCACCATCACAGACTCAACCTCTTTAGTTGTTTTCAAACATAACGTTGGTTAAGATATACTACCTAGAAAAATTAACCAACTATTCAATGTCGGCATTCATCTACTAACTTGTAATATATACTTTTATTTTTATCCAAATCGTATAAAACTTTTAATAAGCGAACACACCTTCTTTAAATAAAATCTCAATTTAAAGCCCGAGCTTTTAAAATCTTGTTGTTAATTCCGACTTTTTAATAAACACTTAAAACATCTACTTTTTATACCTAATTAATTAAATACAATTTTTTTTCTTTTCTACATTAATCTACTGTAGCACACCTTATTTCGTATAATTTATATTTATATTTTTAATTCAGTCTCAGTCAATAAGTTTACTTACTACCCCCAGAATACACCAATTACTATTAGGTGAGACCCTTATGGAAACGCGGTTTACCGCATAAGGATATCCCTCAGGTGCAGCTGTATTTTTTGCCAATATAATATTTATTTATACTTAAAAATATTTTTATTTTAGAGTGATTACGTTCGGTCTGTCACCCAGATTTTCAGAGTCAGTAATTTTTAATTTATTAACAATATATCTGTATATTTTTTAGGGGTCCGACAATTATTTTTTAGCAGGGTCTTTAAACTTTTTTAGATTTTTTTAGCATGCTTATTTTATTTAATTTGACTTTATCCCACAGCCACACCACCAGGATCTTATTTACGGCTAATGAATGACCTACAGTAGTTAGTTATGTATTGTCTGTTGTATCCAATATATGTTTGTATCACCAGGAATTACTTTCTGTTCATGACATATCATTAACTTACATATTTCAATCAATATTACCGGTACCGTGTTAAATCATATGTTTAATTTGTTTTTAATGTTAATTTGGAAAATAAAATCAATCAATCAATCAATAGAAATGAGCCTTGGGGTTGCTCCTGGTGTTTGGTGTTTTCAATGTTCACTTTGCTTTCTTTACCTTTGAGTGACCATCAGACTGTCAGACCTTCCAAATTACAATATTTTTTTTTCAGATCGATTTCAAAACTATACGCGAGACTAACAAATCGAAAATTTTAAACAAAATGAAAATAATTTAGCATTTGTGATTTTATTTATATATGTCACTACAGTACCGGTACCAGTCTGCCAGTAACATATTTAGAAAAAAACGTCGGTTTGTTGTGCTGATTGCAAATCACATATTAATCACGGGTCCGCATATGTGATAGAGCCACCGTCAGTAATATTTGTTGCCTGATTGTAAAGTAAAAGTAAAAATAGAGTGCATTTTCTTCGGCGGCTAGGCCAGGGATTGCGCACAAAGTCTGACGACTTATTTCCAGTGCGGTCCCCCCAGAACTTTACTCCCCAGAGGAAACTCCAGTACTCATTTAGCTACCGCTTAGGGATGCAAGGCAGAGATGCGCTCTGGCTGGTCCCTTTAAAGCATTCGTGCCGAAACGAAAACTGCCCTGGTCCATGTGAGGATCGAACCCACGACCTACGGGAGATGTGAATTTAATGCAACCGCTACACCAAGGTGGAACCTTGATTGAGTTCTCCTCGACCATATTTACTGGAATCGGGTGTTAATAATAATAAACTAAAGTTAAAAATCTTGTTAAAACTTAATCAGTTGAATAGTTACCTTTCGGGCAGTAATGCTGCCAAGATATTCATGATTGCTTTATTTATTTACAGAGCCCTTCTGCGACGTAATCTCTTATTGGGTGAATTGTAATTTTGTCATACAGCAAGAGACTTCAATTTGCATTGCTTTGTGCTATTATGTAATTTGGGTGTATGTTAAAAGCCAACTATAAGGCATTCATTTGCTATGTTTGTTGTTTTTAAATAATATATAAATATAATATAATATTTAAAAATAAAAAATAGTATGAATTAGAACTAAATGCCAAAGTGCCTTTTGGGAACTATTCCTATTCGTGTGACTTAACCACAGATTAAATTAAGTTATATTTATAACACTTAATAAGACAATTTTATACAGTAGATCTATGTGTGTATTAATTATTTAATTTAGTTTACAACTCCCTTTTTCTTTCCACCCGTAAGTGCTTCCTAGACTGGGTTGTCTTCTCCTCCATACTACTTACTAATCTACATATATTCTTATTTGCAATTTTAATTATCATTTTATTTTAAAAAGGAAGAGTGTTGATAAATTATTAAAATAAAATAGCAACAATACAAGTCCAATATAATATCCATAAAACCAAAATTAAATATAAAAACTGCACCAGCATCCCACCACCAATCAGAACAAAACAATTAAGACAATAAAATTTAACAATTAAAAATGGTGCACCGTGAATTAATAATGGTCTGCGAGGTCATTCCACCGCAGACCCGCACCATCCCCAAAGCCCAGCGCCCTCCAGGGACGCCGGCCACCACGCAAACAGAGGGAGTTGGAGCGGAGGAGCGCGAACTTATTTTATTAAAATAAAATAAGATTTTATTATTTTTTATTTATTATTTGTTTTTAATTCTAGTAATTTTTTTATGTGGTGTTTTTGTTTATATTGTGTGGTGGTGGGTTTTCTATTTGTAAATTTTGTATTGTTTTGTTTTGAAAATTATATTATCATTTGGTAATTTTTTTATTATTTATTATTATTTTTTAAGATTTTATTATTTTGATACAAATACATAGTTAATTGCAGTGGCTGGATTATAGAAAAGCCCTAAAATGGTACAGTTGATACACCTGTCCTGTACGATAGTACGATATTAATTTTTATTTAGATGTGATTCATTATGTACCGCGTACCGGTACTTAACTTATAAGCTTTATAGTATTACAGTATTATAATGGTGATATAAAATTATGATGGCGGCGACAGAGTTCGAAGAAATGACTATTGCGCAGAGAATCAAACTGTACGAGACTACAGCGCAACGAGGTTCTACTCCGGCCAGCGCGAAGGAACGCGTCCCCCCCTTGGGATCGGACGACCCCGCATCGACCCCGGGGGACTTCCGGACGCCCAGGGCCAGGATGCCATCCTCCTCGTCCGAGGGGGACTATCGAACCCCCAGGGGGCACAGCAAGTCCGCTTCGTCGGAGGGGGAAATATTCTCCCCGTTCACGCCGCCTAACAAACAAACTCCTTCCGGCTTCTACAGAGCAAATTATTCCAACTCCACCAGCACCGCGGCCAATCACAACTCAACGTTGCCAGGTAACAAGATTTCTTCCACCAATGGGCGCGCCGCTGGTGATCACGAATCCAGATATCCATCCTCCCCCGGTTATAAACGTGTTTCCGATGTAACCACGGTGTTTCACTCGCGACATTCGTCCGACAATGTCTCCACACCCAACCATTCCGATTCATTCTCTACTCCCATCGAAGGCTCCCGCTCATCCGCTCCCGGGGGCGGCTCCCCGGCTTCCGCCGTAGACGAAACGCCACCATTCTCCAACGCGCTCCAATTCTTCGCTAAACTCGATTCCCCGTCCACCGAGGAGGAGCGGCCGGTGAGCGTGCGTCGCCCGAGCGGCGGTTTGAACTGGAGCGAACGGCGTCTCTCGTCGTCCGGGGAATCGCGACGCGATTCCGCACGGCCGTCGGACCCGTCGGCTACACGCGTCGGACGCCAACCCACGATCGGCTCCGTTCTCCTCGCAACCTCCTTCGCCGATTCTCCCCACCGCGGTGCCGCTAGTCGTGGCGAGGATTCCCGTTGGCGTTCCTACGAGAACCGCTCGGGAGGAAGTCGCGCCACCTATATAACCGACTCGTCGGACAACCGTCGGACTGAGAGTACCGACAGTCGGGTAAAAGGTTCCGACGCTCCTCTACTAGGCTCTACTAGTCGGACCGGGACAGTAGAGACGGACACGATGGGTGACACGATATCGCAGTACCTTCCCCCCGATATCCGAGCCGCCGTAACGCGAGCCACGCAGTCCCCAGTTCAACACGCCGCTCCGCATTCTTCTTCTACGGCCACTGGCTCTGGCGTCGTCGATAACGCGGTGACGTACAGCGGTGCTACAGCGGTCAATGCGGTGCAATCAACGGAAGTTGGGGTGTACCACGTGCGGGTGAGTATTAGTACGGGGTTGTTGGGGTGTACCACGTGCGGGTGAGTATTAGTACGGGGTTGTTGGGGTGTAGTGTACCACGTGGGGGTGGTGCGGTGTTGTTGGGGTGTACCACGTGGGGGTGAGAATAGTACGGGGTTGTTGGCGTGTACCACGTGCGGATGAGTAGAGTGCGGGGTTGTTGACGTGTACCACGTGCGGATGAGTACGGGGTTGTTGGGGTGTAGCACGTGCGGTTGAGTAGAGTGCGGGGTTGTTGGGATGTACCACGTGCGGGTGAGTAGAGTGCGGGGTTGTTGGCGTGTACCACGTGCGGATGAGTAGAGTGCGGGGTTGTTGGGGTGTACCACGTGCGGGTGAGTAGAGTGCGGGGTTGTTGGCGTGTACCACGTGCGGATGAGTAGAGTGCGGGGTTGTTGGCTTGGCGTGTACCACGTGCGGATGAGTAGAGTGCGGGGTTGTTGGGGTGTACCACGTGCGGGTGAGTAGAGTACGGGGTTGTTGGGGTGTACCACGTGCGGGTGAGTACGGGGTTGTTGGCGTGTACCACGTGCGGATGAGTAGAGTGCGGGGTTGTTGGGGTGTACCACGTGCGGATGAGTAGAGTGCGGGGTTGTTGGCGCGTACCACGTGCGGGTGAGTACGGGGTTGTTGGGGTGTACCACGTGCGGATGAGTAGAGTGCGGGGTTGTTGGGGTGTACCACGTGCGGATGAGTAGAGTGCGGGGTTGTTGGTGTGTACCACGTGCGGGTGAGTAGAGTGCGGGGTTGTTGGCGTGTACCACGTGCGGATGAGTAGAGTGCGGGGTTGTTGGGGTGTACCACGTGCGGGTGAGTAGAGTGCGGGGTTGTTGGCGTGTACTCCACGTGCGGATGAGTAGAGTGCGGGGTTGTTGGCTTGGCGTGTACCACGTGCGGATGAGTAGAGTGCGGGGTTGTTGGGGTGTACCACGTGCGGGTGAGTAGAGTACGGGGTTGTTGGGGTGTACCACGTGCGGGTGAGTACGGGGTTGTTGGCGTGTACCACGTGCGGATGAGTAGAGTGCGGGGTTGTTGGGGTGTACCACGTGCGGATGAGTAGAGTGCGGGGTTGTTGGCGCGTACCACGTGCGGGTGAGTACGGGGTTGTTGGGGTGTACCACGTGCGGATGAGTAGAGTGCGGGGTTGTTGGGGTGTACCACGTGCGGATGAGTAGAGTGCGGGGTTGTTGGTGTGTACCACGTGCGGGTGAGTAGAGTGCGGGGTTGTTGGCGTGTACCACGTGCGGGTGAGTAGAGTGCGGGGTTGTTGGCGTGTACCACGTGCGGATGAGTAGAGTGCGGGGTTGTTGGGGTGTACCACGTGCGGGTGAGTAGAGTGCGGGGTTGTTGGGGTGTACAATGTGCGGATGAGTAGAGTGCGGGGTTGTTGGCGTGTACCACGTGCGGATGAGTAGAGTGCGGGGTTGTTGGCGTGTACCACGTGCGGATGAGTAGAGTGCGGGGTTGTTGGGGTGTACCACGTGCGGGTGAGTAGAGTGCGGGGTTGTTGGCGTGTACAACGTGCGGGTGAGTAGAGTGCGGGGTTGTTGGCGTGTACAACGTGCGGATGAGTAGAGTGCGGGGTTGTTGACGTGTACCACGTGCGGATGAGTAGAGTGCGGGGTTGTTGGGGTGTACCACGTGCGGGTGAGTACGGGGTTGTTGGGGTGTACCACGTGCGGGTGAGTACGGGGTTGTTGGCGTGTACCACGTGCGGGTGAGTACGGTGTTGTTGGGGTGTACCACGTGCGGGTGAGTATTAGTACGGGGTTGTTGGGGTGTACCACGTGCGGGTGAGTATAGTAGGGGGTTGTTGGGGTGTACCACGTGCGGGTGAGTAGAGTGCGGGGTTGTTGGCGTGTACAACGTGCGGGTGAGTAGAGTGCGGGGTTGTTGGGGTGTACCACGTGCGGGTGAGTATTACTACGGGGTTGTTGGGGTGTACCACGTGCGGGTGAGTATAGTAGGGGGTTGTTGGGGTGTACCACGTGCGGGTGAGTAGAGTGCGGGGTTGTTGGCGTGTACAACGTGCGGATGAGTAGAGTGCGGGGTTGTTGACGTGTACCACGTGCGGATGAGTAGAGTGCGGGGTTGTTGGGGTGTACCACGTGCGGGTGAGTACGGGGTTGTTGGGGTGTACCACGTGCGGGTGAGTACGGTGTTGTTGGGGTGTACCACGTGCGGGTGAGTATTAGTACGGGGTTGTTGGGGTGTACCACGTGCGGGTGAGTATAGTAGGGGGTTGTTGGGGTGTACCACGTGCGGATGAGTAGAGTGCGGGGTTGTTGGCGTGTACCACGTGCGGATGAGTAGAGTGCGGAGTTGTTGGGGTGTACCACGTGCGGATGAGTAGAGTGCGGGGTTGTTGGGGTGTACCACGTGCGGGTGAGTAGAGTGCGGGGTTGTTGGCGTGTACAACGTGCGGATGAGTAGAGTGCGGGGTTGTTGGGGTGTAGCCTACCACGTGCGGGTGAGTAGAGTGCGGGGTTGTTGGTGTGTACCATGTGCGGGTGAGTACGGGGTTGTTGGGGTGTACCACGTGCGGGTGAGTAGAGTGCGGGGTTGTTGGTGTGTACCATGTGCGGGTGAGTACGGGGTTGTTGGGGTGTACCACGTGCGGGTGAGTTGAGTGCGGGGTTGTTGGGGTGTACCACGTGCGGATGAGTAGAGTGCGGGGTTGTTGGCGTGTACCACGTGCGGGTGAGTAGAGTGCGGGGTTGTTGGCGTGTACAACGTGCGGATGAGTAGAGTGCGGGGTTGTTGGGGTGTACCACGTGCGGGTGAGTAGAGTGCGGGGTTGTTGGTGTGTACCACGTGCGGGTGAGTACGGGGTTGTTGGGGTGTACCACGTGCGGGTGAGTAGAGTGCGGGGTTGTTGGCGTGTACAACGTGCGGATGAGTAGAGTGCGGGGTTGTTGGGGTGTACCACGTGCGGATGAGTAGAGTGCGGGGTTGTTGGCGTGTACCACGTGCGGATGAGTAGAGTGCGGGGTTGTTGGGGTGTACCACGTGCGGGTGAGTAGAGTGCGGGGTTGTTGGCGTGTACCACGTGCGGATGAGTAGAGTGCGGGGTTGTTGGGGTGTACCACGTGCGGGTGAGTAGAGTGCGGGGTTGTTGGGGTGTACCACGTGCGGATGAGTAGAGTGCGGGGTTGTTGGCGTGTACCACGTGTGGATGAGTAGAGTGCGGGGTTGTTGGCGTGTACCACGTGCGGATGAGTAGAGTGCGGGGTTGTTGGGGTGTACCACGTGCGGGTGAGTACGGGGTTGTTGGGGTGTACCACGTGCGGATGAGTAGAGTGCGGGGTTGTTGGGGTGTACCACGTGCGGGTGAGTACGGGGTTGTTGGCGTGTACCACGTGCGGGTGAGTACGGTGTTGTTGGGGTGTACCACGTGCGGGTGAGTATTAGTACGGGGTTGTTGGGGTGTACCACGTGCGGGTGAGTAGAGTAGGGGGTTGTTGGGGTGTACCACGTGCGGATGAGTAGAGTACGGGGTTGTTGGGGTGTACCACGTGCGGATGAGTAGAGTGCGGGGTTGTTGGGGTGTACCACGTGCGGATGAGTAGAGTGTGGGGTTGTTGGGGTGTACCACGTGCGGATGAGTAGAGTGCGGGGTTGTTGGCGTGTACCACGTGCGGATGAGTAGAGTGCGGGGTTGTTGGGGTGTACCACGTGCGGATGAGTAGAGTGTGGGGTTGTTGGGGTGTACCACGTGCGGGTGAGTAGAGTGCGGGGTTGTTGGTGTGTACCGCGTGCGGGTGAGTAGAGTGCGGGGTTGTTGGGGTGTACCACGTGCGGGTGAGTACGGGGTTGTTGGCGTGTACCACGTGCGGGTGAGTACGGTGTTGTTGGGGTGTACCACGTGCGGGTGAGTATTAGTACGGGGTTGTTGGCGTGTACAACGTGCGGATGAGTAGAGTACGGGGTTGTTGGCGTGTACCACGTGCGGATGAGTAGAGTGCGGGGTTGTTGGGGTGTACCACGTGCGGATGACTAGAGTGCGGGGTTGTTGGGGTGTACCACGTGCGGGTGAGTAGAGTGCGGGGTTGTTGGTGTGTACCACGTGCGGGTGAGTACGGGGTTGTTGGCGTGTACCACGTGCGGATGAGTAGAGTGCGGGGTTGTTGGGGTGTACCACGTGCGGGTGAGTAGAGTGCGGGGTTGTTGGCGTGTACCACGTTCGGATGAGTAGAGTGCGGGGTTGTTGGCGTGTACCACGTGCGGGTGAGTATAGTGCGGTGTTGTTGGCGTGTACCACGTGCGGATGAGTAGAGTGCGGGGTTGTTGGCGTGTACCACGTTCGGATGAGTAGAGTGCGGGGTTGTTGGCGTGTACCACGTGCGGATGAGTAGAGTGCGGGGTTGTTGGCGTGTACCACGTGCGGATGAGTAGAGTGCGTGGTTGTTGGGGTGTACCACGTTCGGATGAGTAGAGTGCGGGGTTGTTGGCGTGTACCACGTGAGTGCGGCTTTATTCATTACATTTTATTTTACAAGGGTGAGATTTAACTTCCGATTTAAAAGAGTATATATTGATTATCTAGTTTTTTTTTATTTTATTAGGCGTGGTAGTACCGGTATCGAAAAGAATAGCCAGGTATATACCGGTACCGGTACTGTAAACTGTAGTTTCCTTAACGGGGAATCATTAAATATTCTCATCAATCACTTTATATTTATATTGGACCATCAAATTGATATTTGAATATCTTCTTCTGTTTAGTACCGATAATGTAATTTATTTCCCGCGTTGCTTACAGTTATTAATCTTCTATCACGGGGTGTTAATTATTTATGAATTTTTCAATTTCTAAAGAGATTTAATTCTAATCGATTAA
>JAUCBJ010007191.1:0-59888 GCA_032718475.1 Nemertoderma westbladi
GAAGAACTTTGTTTCAACCGGAAAAAAATAGCACACTCCCTGGGAATATTTCGCACAGGTTCTATAGCCTATACCATACCGGCGGAGTAACCGTTCCAATTCACTAAACTTTACAGTAGTAGGTTCTACCGGTAATGTAAGCTAGTTAACCTTCTTAGCTACTTGAATTCCAGAATTCCACAATTTACAAGGAAGAATTTTGACATTTTTATCTCTCGATTATCTAGACGTACCTGATATTTTTGATCGGAATCGCCATTGTTTCGCTGAATTTCCGGAATTGCCAGGTCCAACGCCGTTTTAGCGGTGCGAAAATTATTTGCATTGCCAATATAAGCCAGAAACAATCAGGTAACATTTTGGTTTACCTGTTGGTGTGCTGCAGCCATATTATACAATCAAAAGCACTACAGCACTATTCACCTTTGAAAGTTGAAATGCAGAAGTTATAGTTATTATGTAGGTAGGTCTGTAGGTTACCGGTCAGCCGGTTACCTGGTTACAGCATTAGGTACCGGTACGGGTTGCCAATGGTTCGTTGTATAGTTGTAGACAAAATACACAGGATGAACCATAGGCAAGGTCGGAACAGTAGTCAACCATCCTACACACTGCGCCAATTTGTTGTAAGTGTATACAACTATAATACCGGTATCGGTATTGTAAGAACAACCATGATAATAGGCTACAGACTGTCAAGCTGTCCACATATATTTACTGAATATCAGTACTGTAGTATATCTGACATCATATCCTAGAAGTGGCCATGGCCTACTTTCTATACATAATAATGTGATAATACAAATCTACATCAGTTTTTTTACATACTTTGGCACTGACATACCCACCGGTAAGGTTTTTACTTAAACGTGCTTGATTAATAAATAAAATACAATTGACCCTCAGTGATAAACTCGGATGCCACCAGCTGTTTAGGGTAAGAGTGGAACTCTTTAAACATCATGATGCAATATTCCTTCCTAAGTCTGGTGATGCCTAGACTTATGTACACCCTCAGAACTTATCCAACCTTTTCTGCTCCCTACCTGATTGTTCCCATTGACAACTGCGTTAGGTAGGCACTCCAAGATATGTGACCAATATGTCCTTGACTCCAGACTGCTGGACACAGGCTTGCTTGTCGGTTTGGGGGCCTCGGTTTCCCATCAAATAGCCTGACTGCCCAAGTTGCTTGCACCGCATGCAACCACGAACTAACCTCCGCGATCATTTTAAACTTGAATGGACCTATGTTCCATCGAGCAGCAGTTGAGTAATGGGAGCGCTTCTCTCCCTCCTCGCCAATGATATCTCCGAACCAAGCAACCAAAGATCATTGATCCCGTATCCGATCCCAACTGGCAGCACTACAGTACATACAGTACCCTAATATCAACCAGTAACAACATCACTTTATCCCACCTTAAGGGTTGCCAAGCACCAGGTTCTGGTGATTGCTTGAACGCGATCCATTGACGTCCGTCTTGCCGACGAATAGTTCGGTATGGCTGTTGCTCTTCGAACCTGTTGGCTCTACCCTACTACTACTACTACTAGTATCGGCATTCTGCATTGCAGCTGCATTTTTAAGAATGCTGTGCCGGCTTGTCGACAAAATTGCGCCGCCACAACTCCCTATCACCCATGACATTTGCTAGATCATCCGCATCTTCAAGACCAGTGTCCTTTAAGATGCGTCTCAAGAAAGTCATGGGCTGTCCACCATGCTTATTCACTCCATGAGGCTGCCAAAGTACAAGATTATGCACTGGCTGGTCCTCACGGTGAAAGCAATGTCCTGCAAAGCGGAGGCGATTTTGTTCTAGTGTCAAGCTTGGGGGAACCAATGAGACACCTCCAATGTTATATAGTGTCTGGTTGGAGATGTGTGCATTGTACTTGACACAATGAACCCGGCGTAGCATTCTTGTAAATGTGCCATCCAGAGATTTGGTATCCTCAGCAGTTAGAGTCCAGCATGGACTCCCATAGAGGAGTACTGGAACTACTGCTGCTCTAAATAATCGGACCTTAAGTTTCCGATTAATTCTCGGTGACTTCCAAATCCTGGAAAGCCTATTCAAGGCTGCCCATGCCTTTCCCTTACGTATTCGAAGGTCCTCACCTGACTTCCGGATCCATGATCCCAGGAAACAGAAGTTGTCCACATGCTCAAGCATACCATCCCTTGAGCTTATGCTCATCCGATCAGAGACTTGCTGAGGACTTTCAAAGTTAACTGTCAAAATTGTCGTCTTTCTGGAGTTAATAAAAAGACCAACACTAGAAGCAGCATGTTCTAATGAGCTGAGGATCCATTGGGCTCCCTCTAGTGATTCTGAGAGTACTCCTAAGTCATCAGCAAAGTCTAGATCAGTTAGGTACTTGGCAGGATTTCCTCGACTTCTGGATCCAGTAGGTGGAGTTATCATCATGAGGATTACATGAACATTAATGGGAGCGCTTCTCTCCCTCCTCGCCAATGATATCTCTGAACCAAGCAACCAAAGATCTTTGATCCCGTATCCGATCCCAACTGGCAGCACTACAGTACATACAGTACCCTAATATCAACCAGTAACAACATCACTTTATCCCACCTTAAGGGTTGCCAAGCACCAGATTCTGGTGATTGGTTGAACGCGATCCATTGACGTCCGTCTTGCCGACGAATAGTTCGGTACGGCTGGTACTCTTCGAACCTGTTTGCTCTACCCACCCTTTTGTGTGTGTGCCACCGTCGCTAATGTTTCAGCCAGCCATGCTCTAATCTACAAGATTTCTCTACAAAAGCTACCTCATTCCCAAATACTACGATCGCCGCCAGGAGTTCAGCGACCCCCTGTCTACAGTACCGGTACACAATTCCTGCATCACCTCTAGGCATCGTTATCCAAGCCGGAATGCATAAAGGTCTCATTCAACCTCCACGAGAACTGTTGCTTCTGGGAGACAAACATGGCACCTTAGGTATTCAACCCACCAATGCATTATTTTAATTCCATGCATATTTATTATCAATTTTTATTAATTGTAAATTAATCGTAAAATCGATCTATAAATAGATAATATTTTATACAGTGTGAATTTATTTTGTTTTTTTTAAATATAGTTTGTATTAATTTAATTTAAAAAAGTGAGAGAAAATAAAAAATTAATAATTAATAATTTCTAAAACGAATATTTTTTCCTTTCTATGTATAGTAGGGGAAGCAACAGAAGTAAATGGCGAGCCTATGGTGGACCTACTGCAACGTATGGGCTCGGTTGCTAGTGACGACCCCACCTTCGACATGGACGACGGACCACCAGGCCGAATAATTCCCCATTTCACCCAGTTAGTTCGAAAATTAATTTAATACTTTGTTAAGAATTGAGGGTTGCAGTTTTAGTTTTAGTCCCTGTGCGAGATAAAAGCTTGAATAGTTCAAAAAATAAACTTTATTCTTAAATTGTTACTTTTTCGGTCGAATATACCCCAAAATCGGGAGAAAATGTTTCGCTTTTTTTCCCTAGGGAAAAAGTAATCAACAGGAATGCATTGATTTCACTTTTTTCCCGGCGAAAAAAGTAAAGTAAAATATTTTTGGTGGAATTTTTTAAATTTTATTACATGTGGTGAAAGAACATCGACGTAGAAAAGGTTTTAAAGTAATTTGAGCAAAATCCATTAAAACACTTAAAAGTTATTGCAAATTTAGTGTCTGCGTGGCGTACACCAAAACGGAACTCAATATCCAATTGATTTATGTAGTTAAGCGGCTCTCTTGTTACGTAATAAATATTCGAGAACACTAAATTATTTTAACGTTGAGTAAGGCAACATCTAGAAATGAAGAGTACAATAATTTTAATCGCAGTACTGTAACTATGGAAGCAATATAGTAAAATACTGCAGTTCAATTTTGTAACACAACTGTACTGAAGTATATCAATTTATATGACAGTATTTCTAGAACACAGCTTTATTATATTCGTGGTCTATATTTATGTCCTTATTTATTTTATTATTTATTTTATTTATTTATTTATGTCCTATTGTATAGAAATAATTATGAACAGTCGAATTCTGAACTGTAGTATATCGCTGTTTTATTACATAATTTAGCAACAAAAAAGTACCAATTTAAGAATAAAATTATTACGTTTAATGAGTTTTCCAATTTATAACACGGCCGGACAAGGGGACAGCTTGGCGGCAATTCAAATACGCATTGAAGGACACATAAACTTTTCTACAGATCTCTAATTATTTTCCATCTATACTTTAATTAGACTCGAGTACACTCTATTATTGTTTTCTTTTTAGCTTAACGCCACAAATAAAGGCCGCTATTCGCGTTATCTGGCGTATCCGCTATTTTGTAGCTCGTCGAAAGTTTCAGCAGGCTAGGAAACCATACGACGTGCGTGACGTCATGGAGCAGTACTCGCAAGGGCATCTAAACATGATGGTTCGGATAAAAGATTTACAGAGGCGGATAGACCAGACATTAGGGAAATCGGGACAGCATCTATTAGGTAGGATATAATACTGGATAATATATTACAATAATTGTGATGGGGTCCTGTGTTGGCCTCGGGATCCCGACTTTATGAGTGAGTTCCTACGCGCTGCCCGCTGACTGCTGGACCTAACTGAAGGACTGATTGGCCGTAGGCTCGGTAAATAAGAGAGTTTGTGGGGCGAGCCACGAAGTGAGAGAGCCTTAGCGTAGTGGTACCATTAATCAACCTGTCGTTCTGTCGTTCTGTCGTTCTGTCGCGTTTTTTTTCAGTATTTTATTTTAAACGTTAATAACTCGGCCAATCCTTGATGAAATCTATCCAAACTTGGTACACATGTTGTTTGGCAAAAGTTTGAAAATTTTCCAAGTAGAATTTGCGTGGGGCCTTCGTGCAGCATCAGTGTAACTGTTATTGTAGTTATAATATATTTATTTATCCAAAATTAACATGCGTTAAATTATTATTACTGTAGGATAAATCAGCTGGTTTTCTGACAAATTTTGCAAAACATAGGGGCTGTCTGCCAATCTGCATGTACCATTTGTACCGGTACTGTCAGGCTGTAATACAGGTCAGCCGGTACCATACACTGCAGACATGCCATATCATGTAATCTAAACATGGCCCCGGAAACCCTTGCGGTGATTATAGTTTAGGCCTAATTAGCCTAGTACCGGTAATAATAATATAATAGTTTAGATAGTTCAGTAGTTACCGCTAATCATTCAGTCATTGGCACGGTACACCGTATTGCTGTACTGCCGTTCAGCCGTTGTAGTGCGCACCGTAGGTACCACCCATGCGTAGGCTTACTGTGCTGATTATGGTTTGATTGATTGATTGTTTTTTACACATAATTAAACCTTTTAAAATTCACAATAATACATTTATAAAGATTACGTTACGATATTAGGCCTACAGTACAAGTAGGCCTAATAACACTAGATATTTAGGAGCACCAATACTGATTTATGTAGATAGTCAACTTATAAAATGTTTATTTACTTAAATAAAAGGTTCTGGTGTAAGGATAGCCTCATGAGGTATATACCTCGTTTCCATGAGGGTCCTATAATAATTTTCATACTCTAATATTTAAAGCTAGTCAGACTGTGGTACCTAAGCTATATACTGTTAGGTATATTGCTGTATTGGGGTGGGGTTAGGAATAATCCATTTGTTTTAGCATTGAACTGTTGAATCCCCTTATTTATTATAAAACCATTGGAAATATTCGCAAATGCCGCTCCATTACTGTCTGATGTCTGAAACGCTCCCGACAGTCCGATGTATCTGGACCCGAGCAGCCGAGTTGCTTCAAGAGGTGATTAACGGGGGAATACTACGGAATTGCTTGTTTGTCAGTACGATTCTATTTGGGTATTTACTACACTCAGACACTGGGAATACGGCGGTCGGTCAGATCGTAATGCGGGCCACTGCCAAGTTCATCATGCCTCACTCCGGTCACCCACCTTGGAGTGCGGTGGGAAGAGTCCCACTTACTGACTTACGTCGACGACTGGACGAATCGACGAGGATTGCGATCTGGGTTTAGCGGCGGCCCGGATCCTGGGATCGCCTGGGGGAAATGGTTGAACGTTGGGCAGACGTTATCGCACTGGATTACGTTCTCTGTGACGCGAAAGTGTGAAGCGAATTCGTTGTCGAATTGGGTCGGAAGCTGCGGGAATTCTACTGTTCTACGGGAGTAAACCGCAGCGGTCCGGTGACTGACTTACTGACTACGGACGGATACTACTGGGATAAGCAGGTATTTCGATCGAGTTTCTCGTATTCTCGATGCTCGAGGCGGATAGAGAGTTGGTTGTGTTGGGCGGTGTTGTTCAATTCTATCAAACATATTAAATAATTGGTAAAATAATAAAAACACACCAGATAAAGATACTGAGCTTATGGTAAAGAGATAGGCCGAACTTACAATTTCCAAATAGATTGTTCATATAATAAATATATTTTTGGTATTTGATTTCAAGATAGGGGGGGGGGGGGGGGGGGGGGGGACTGGACGCAATAAAAATTCATCCCTCTCCAGGGGAAATTGGATGCAAATAACAACAGCTGATTACTCTCAAAAATAAAACTGTAACCTGTTCTATTGTGTTTACTTTATTGTTTTGGTTAAAATAACGTGCCACTGTAACCTGCTCCTTTCCCAACATTTAGAAATTAATATTGAGGCGGGATATTAATTCGCCAAGATGGGATTTGCGTCCAGTCCCACCCCCCTCCTGTCTCTTGATTTCACTAAAAAATAGAATACATTGCATTTTACTGTTATAATTACTGTATTGAATAAAATAATTAATTGATTGTTTATTAAACCGTGCTAAGCACGTTGAACTGGAGCTCTAACAATTCCCCACTAGCGGCAGACAGGAACTGTAAAAGTCTCTGTAGAATTTCTAATTAAGCAATGCTCTTAGGTAACTACTACTAAATTTCAGATGAATCTGATCGTTGGTTCTATAATTACAGCTATTTTTACGTTTCTGTTAATTCGCCCCCTAGCGGCAGACCGGGGAACTGTAGAAGTCTGTCTGTGTGTAGAATTTCTAAATTTTTTATAGACTACATGAGTACCAAGTTTGGTTCCATTTCATCCATGATTGACCGACTTATTAGCGTTCAAACATTCCTGCCACAAACATAGCCAGAGGCAGCCACAAACGAATAAAAGCTGCAGGAACTCGAGCGATAATTAATTTATTAATTATTAAATACTGTTTCAATTAAATTCTTTACGAAAATCTAGTCATCTTCTTTTAAATATGGACCCTGCATTCGTGGAAAATATAATATTTGATAATTCATCAGTCAGCCTACGCTAATTTCACGGCAAGTCCTTGTCATGGCCTGTGTGTAGTAGGCCATGGTACCACCCTACTACCGTTACCTGCTGACCGCGTGACCGGTGGCAACTAGCACTTCAGCACTTGCACAGCAACAGCACTACCGGCGATACACAGGTTGAAATTTATGTAGAGTTTGCTCAACAGTACAGATATAAAATAGTTATCTAAATTATATATATTACTATTGACAAGTATTGAAATATATACCGTTATTCGTGTTATCAGTATTTGCAACATCTGACATTGAAGAGGTGAAAGAAGATGAATACCGGCACTCAACAAAACCAACGCTTATCACAGGTCGGTATGGTTACCTCGAAACCGGCGCGACTGTCCACTCGAATACAACTTCAAAACACAAACGCCAACAATAAACTGAAAGCGAATCGAACGTCTTCAGAAGAATCTGTCATTGGGACGAAGAAAAGGAAGCCGAAACCACGGGAATGGACCACAGCTAAGATTGAATGCTCCCATTGTCAGAGTTCCTGGACCGAAATTGAAACACCAATTGCCGATGGGCTTGATCTCTCAAACCAAAACTTCCTCTGCGGGGTTTGCGCGGCAGTAAAGATTGAAAGTCTGGAAGCTGGCATTCCTAGGTATTATTATTATAAAGAGCGTCAGCCTGCGTTTAATAAATATATTTTAATATAAAACAGGTCGAACGCAAAGAGGCTTATAATGAAGACGAGTACTGCATTGATTATATTCCTATAAACCACCTGGCTTTGCATATTGAACGTGCGTTTGGAAATAAGTTCGTGCTACCCTTCCGTGGGTGGTAGATGTCGCGGTTATGTATTGGTGGGTGGGAAGGGAGGGGGGGGGGGGTGCAGATTAAAAGGGGTGAACACGTACTGTCCCCCTTTCTTTGATTAATTGGTGGTGTGGGTTAATCTCTCATAACCGGGCCTCGTGCTGCGCGAAGGCCCCACGAACGTGTTTTGGTGTTAATATTAATCAGTTAATCTTGATTGCACTGTCCACTGTCTGATAGTGTACCGGTAAAGGTGCCTAGCGCAGCGGTGGATGCTATTCCCCTACTACCATGGCCTACTATATAATATAGTAGGCCATGCTACTACTGCTCTGGTTAATTATTGCCAACTGAGTGACTGCAAACACAACTATGGGCTGTGTGGAGTTTATTCTGAGTTACGCAATAATGGGTTGGGAGGGTGGATACCTACAACACATTATAGGTACTACAGTATACTAACAGAACGTACTTACAGATAATGGGCTTTGAGTCATCAGCAGCTGCCTGGTCCACCGAGTCACTGACCTCGGTTGGGACAACTGTTGGTGCCTCGCCCCCAGAACCACTACTTGCACGCCCCCTAGCGGCTTGAACTGCGGGTATCTCATGCTCGACCATCGTATCAGTATATTGGTTATTAGATAGATAGATAGATAGATTTATTTATACATTATGTAAAAACAATAACAAATACACCAAACAATGTACCGGTATAAAGGTATTGTCCAACATAACATATAGGATTACCCCTAAAGCTTTGCAGCTTATTTCCAAGGGGGTCCTTTATGTTACTTGGTTACAAATACAATATTACACTACGCTAACCTAAAACCAATATAAAACGTAATTACACTATGTACATGTACAACTTTACCGAGAGCGTGACAATGCCCAACTCAACGATAAAGATGTAATGTACAGAACAATTTATTATAAAACGTAATTACAGTATAAATAGTAAATAATTAATAAACTAATAACTTACTGTAGGACTATTGTACCTATTTTTACATTGCACATGGAGGTGAGATTTAACTGCAGATTTAAAAGAATGTTGATTATTTAGGTTTTTAATTTCATTAGGCAGAGCGTTCCATTGCTAAGAATATTCTTAGCATCCCCAATAGCGGTATAGAGTTGGGAAACATCCCCACCCTTACTGGCATTAAAGATGCGATGAATTATACCACGAACTATTCGGCGTTTGTAATACTCAGGGGCACACGCAGTGGCATTGCGAACGAGCCCAGTATCTGTAGGCTTGCGATACCACGCTGTTGAAAGAGCATAGTCAACCCGAGTGACAACCAAATCAAGAAAGGACAAGCGGCCCTCCACCTCCATCTCAAACTAAACTTGAGACTAGGATGAAGGGCATTCTCAGTGGCATTCTCAGCTTCTCAGTGGGGTCGTTACTGCCAACGCTGCCCAGGATGGGACGGCCAAGGATGGGAGCGAACAGGGTAAGACTGTGCACAACCACATCATGACGCACCGCGGCGAGCCCAATACACGTTGGCTGACTGACTGGTGTGAATTGTTTAAACATTTCAAAGTAATTGCTAGACACCCATTGCGGCCAGTCTTGCAAAAGCTTGAAATGTATTACATTCAAACACGCAAGTTCGCTATCAACAAGCAGAAACGTGATTGATTGGCGTAAGTTTGTGGTTCTACTTCCCACTGGTTAGTTCCCTACAGACCTATATCTTCATTTCAATTCTCGCACTGTCACCCTTTGTGAATTTCTCTCTACATTTCCTGGCTTGGCCTCCTGAGAATGCCTTCAGCTGCGGGGTGAAATCTACCGATAAGCTGGCTGCTGTCAGCTGATCACTGATTGTATGCAACGTCTAGGTCTTGTTGCTTTTTAGTTTTTTTTCATACTTTGGTACTAACACACCTACCGCTAAGGTTTTCTACTTAACGTGCTTGATAAATAAATAAATATAATTCATAATTATTGGTTTCTCTACACAAGCTTCTACTTTAATTTTAATTAATTAATTGATATATTTAACAGAATCCCAACCAATAATAATTAATTTTAATTAATTATTTGATATATTTAACAGAATCCCAACCCGGGGAGAGACAGCGACTAACTGTAATCTCTAGAATTGCTCGAGTTGAGAAACAAGTCACGGAAATCAATGAAAAGATGGACACTTCTCTACAACTACTATCCCTAATAGCGGAGAACACTAAACTACAGCAGACAAACCGGGGTAACTCACGCAAAGTTCCGAGAGTTAGTGGCAGTTCAGTTACCTTGCCAACTAAATTTTATCAGGAGTTTGATTTGTAACCAGGGTAACAGGAATAATCAGTGAGAAAAGTGCATACTGATATATGAATGTATAAATAATTTTTGGATATTTTAGAATAATTTGCACTAATAAGTATAAGTTGATGTAAATATATATGAATTTTATAATTCATAATTAATCTTCCCTTTTCATCAGGGGCCAATTCACTTGGGGTATGGGGGGGAGGGAGGGGGGGGGGGGGGGGGGTGTAACACAGTGTTGTATCGATATTAATACTCAATTGTATTAAAACATTTTCTCGTTCACGTCACCGTAATGTTGTCTTGTCATCATATTTAAACAGCCATTTTGGTTCCGGTCCCCCTAACTGTGTAAAACCCAATCGTATTTCAAATTCATTAAATAGGATAACAGTTTGTAAAAAAAAATAAGACATTATAACGATGAGGTATCCTTATCGTTTATCGGTGTTAAATGCGATAATTTGTTTCAGTTGTTAGACTTTGAACGTGAGTTGTGTAATGTAAAAAGAGATTTTACTAACTTCAGGTCTAAGATCAGGCCTGGAGTAAGGGTGCGGCCGTGGCTACAACAGCCTACAGGCTACAGCCCAAGTTTCTGAACCGGCCCTTTTAAAAACTTACTAGACTGTAGCCTAGGGCCCCCCATAAAACGGCTCCACTTGGTACCTAACTTCCATTATACAGTATATCACACAATTACAGTACAGTACAGGCCACCAGAAAAAGCAGATTTCATCAAATGTGATCATCACATGTGAACACATTTGTTCGAAGTCATCTGATTGGCAGGTCACTACATTAATTCAATGGCGAGTTATCTTCTAGAGCACACAGCAGGAGGCTGACTTGCTTGGACCAACAAA
The DNA here is from genome assembly GCA_032718475.1 of Nemertoderma westbladi. Taxonomy (NCBI): domain Eukaryota; kingdom Metazoa; phylum Xenacoelomorpha; order Nemertodermatida; family Nemertodermatidae; genus Nemertoderma; species Nemertoderma westbladi. Next base: position 11,305 of record JAUCBJ010007191.1, read on the forward strand.
AGCTTTGTGTGCGGTGCGCCTGTATGTCTGATATCAGGAAGATGAGAGAGCCCCCAGGGCGTAACATTGCGGACATGGGCGGTATTGGCAGAGAGAAAACTACATATAGACCACATGGAGATTCATGGTGTGTATGGGAGTTGATGGGTATATGGATGGAGGAGCCTAGACCATTGCATAATTAATTTAGTGCAGGGAGATGTCTGAAAGGAAAGTAGCGGGTTATAATGGCAGGCTTTTCTAACCAAAACAATAAACTAAATTTAGGAGCACAGTTTAATTTAGGAGCAAAGTTACACGTACAATTTTTAGGGTAATTTTACAAGAATTTTACAAACCAGACTAACCAGAATTTAGAATTTCTGGTTCTTACAGGCTGATAAACCCTGATAGGGAATTTACGGAATTTTGAAACCAATAAAGTAGTATTCAATACTTTGTGCTGTCCAGATTAGGAAATGCCACCGTCTGACGGCTTATAGTCTACACTATAAACAAACGTACCCGGAGTGTCCTTTACCCAGAGATTAATTATCGAAGCCTGCGCTAACGGACCTATTAACCATGTTACAACACAAATATACTGTGTACACTAAATTAACTTTCAGGAAAGTGCTGTAGGGAGAGTGAGGGAGACTTGAACCCCAAAAGTTATAATCGCTCTAAAGAACAGATAAATACAATTTTTCAATGCCGTTTTAATTAAACCAATTATTCGTATTTTTGAAAAAGCGTCAAGTCTCCCTCAATGGGGGGAGACTTGACACCTAGGGTGGGAGACTTGAACCCCACCTCTCATACTTGTAAATTCGTTCAAAAATGCAGAAGAAGTGTAATAATTACATGTTCAACATGTCTATTTTCTAGTAGAGCAAAAAAATTTCAAAAAATGCGATTGTTAAATTGTTGAATTATTGTCCAAAATTTTATACAAATTTAGGTGGTCGTTCACATGGTTCTCCCAACAAGAACTGAATAAATAATAGTTCATTAAAACCGCATGAAAATTTAACGCGGGAAAGTACTTTTTATTTATGAATATAATAATAATAATAATTTTCACTCCAGGCATATATTAATTGTTTTCCTGTAATTCTATTGATGTGTGCCGCTTTCTGACGAAGTGGCATCTTGTTTAAGCTGTCAATCACCCAGTTGGCGGGCTACTAACTACATTGCAAAGAGGGAAGGAAGAGTTGGTTGGCTTGTCTTGGCTTGGCTGGGTTTATCAAGGCCTCTCTCTCTCTCTCTGGCTACTCCATTGTATTAACATTCCATTGATAGCTTGGTCTGTGTAAGTGCCGATCAACTAGTTGGAGTGCTCTGGTGTTATGGTTCTCTACATGGGTGTATCTCTAGCTAGGTAGACGTCAGCATTGAAGGCTTCAAGTCTCCCTCACACTCGGGCGTCATGTTTCCCCACATACTCCTTTATGGGAGTCCATGCTGGGCTCTAACTGCTGAGGACACCAAATCTCTGGGTGGCACATTCACAAGAATGCTACGCCGGGTTCATTGTGTCAAGTACAATGCACACATCTCCAACCAGACACTATATAACATTGGAAGTGTCTCATTGGTTCCCCCAAGCTTGACACTAGAACAAAATCGCCTCCGCTTTGCCAGGACATTGCTTTCGCCGTGAGGACCAGCCAGTGCATAATCTTGTACTTTGGCAGCCTCATGGAGTGAATAAGCATGGTGGACAGCCCATGACTTTCTTGAGACGCATGCTAAAGGACACTGGCCTTGAATCTGCTTTGTTGACATATATTTCGGCCAATCAGAGCGATGAGGAGCAATAAGAAATGACGCAATGCAGCAACTTCCAATAATTCATTCTTCATTCAGAATTCATTCTGACATTCTGACTGTTCTGACTTTTTCCCTAACATCAGTGGCCTAGAGAGTCTTAAGAACGCAAATCTATTAACTCTCATCACACTGCACCGTATCTCATCTCATTGCACATCTGACACTTGCGCACAAACTGCAATACTGCTGTTGCGTCATTAACACCATTTTTACTGTTTTATACTATTGTTAATTGCTGTTATATATTAATGGATGTTATATTTGGAGAATACTGATGAATAATCGTTAAACCCCCCTTAACTTTCTTAATTACTGAGGTAAGCAGAAGGGTGTATCAGTAGCAATTGTGGCTCAATTTATAGTGGTTTGTGTGAATTAAATGCTATTTCATAATCCCAACGTATGTGAGTTGTAATCCTCCTTATATATGATTAAAATCGGTGACAGTCGGCAAATCAGTGTGCATTAGTGTGAATATTAGTGTATAAAGTTAGTGTGAAGGTTAATCTTTGCATTATCTTGTTGCCACTAGTTGTAATTAGTGTCAGTCATAACTCTGCTTGATACTTAAAGCGCCACGTCCCAAAGGAACTGTTAATATTTCCCCGAAAGTAAAAATATAGTTGTCGGAGATTATATAGTAGTGATCAATCGAATAATACAAAGTAGCCTACTGCTCTCTCTCTATAATAGAATCCAGTCTCCCACACCCGTGGGTCATATGCCACGCTAGACTGATGGCTTCACCTGATGTCAATTTAGTAAGGGCAATAGTCAATTCATAAGACACTTAAATTAGCAGGTTAAACTGTTAAAGGTCTAAAAGCACGAACATTAATAGATTTTGCAAATGTTCTGGTAGAACATTAATAGATTTATTCTTTTATAGCTCAGTAGGCAATAAACCCTAACGTACCGGTCGGACGGTAAACTGTAGGCTTAGTAGTGCCGAACCGGTATCGTATAGCAGTATTACTTCGATTGTGACATATTTGTATATTCGTAGGACACTCGGACAGGATTCGTTTTGGAGACTGCATATACTGTGGTTTATTTTAGGCTTGGGGGTGGTCTGTCAGCATTTTGGTCTGTGTTTTATTTGAATAGTCTGTAAGGGTAGCATAATATTTATTATTCAGAGTTTATGCAAGTAATTTACAACATTCATGTCCCCAAGTTTATTCCTTACAGTAATTCTGCTTGTTTTGCATACTGTAATAGTTAAATTAACCCCGGTACTAGGGGCCGTCCAAGTATGACGTCAGCACTTTAGGGGGGGGTGGGGGGGTTGGGAAAATCTGATGACGTGCTGATGAGGGGAGGGGAGGGGGTCAGCCAAAATCTGACGTCAGCATGTTCATTTATAGGTGCTAGAAGAGATATAGCAGAAGAGTAAATAGCTTGCCTATTTTAATTGTTCGAAGCCCCCGAAGGCCCGTAGCACGACCTTCTGTTTCAATTACCAGTCACCATGTTTCAGTGATTAGGACGCGAAAATTTTTATAATCTGATTTAGGGGAGGGGGGGGGGGGGGGTCAACGCCTATCTGATGACATCTGATTTAGGGGAGGGAGGGGGTCAACATTTTGGGTAAAAGTGCAGACGTCATACTTGGACGGCCCCCTATTTCAGGACTGCTTGGCATAGGACAGACTGGTGATTTCTTTAGCATCGGATGATTAAGCCTAAATACTCCGGTCACTCCAGGAGATGCTGTGGTTCTTTTAGCTGTTCACGTATATTTAACTGCAAGTTATATGTTGTATAAGTGCTAGTATCAAATCTAGGGTTTAGAGTACAGCGCTTTCCTGAAAGTTAATTTAGTGTGTACGCAGTATATTTGTGTTGTAATGTGGTTAATAGGTCCGTTAGCTTTATGCTTTGATAATTAATCTCTAGTTATAGGACACTCTGGGTACGTTTGTATATAGTGTAGACTATAATCCGTCAGACAGTGGCATTTCCTTATCTGGACAACACAACGTATTGAGTACTACTTTATTGGTTTCAAAATTCCATAAATTCCTTGTCAGTCTGTAAGAACCAGAAATTCTAAATTCTTGTTAGTCTGGTTTGTAAAATTCTTGTAAAATTACCCTAAAAAATTGTACATGTAACTTTGTTTATTGTTTACTTAGAGATTGTGTAATCTCAACCTGTTATAAGTAAGTAACTTGTAGTGATAAGTAACTTAGTTAAGTAGAATTAACAGTATTTAGTGTCTAACAAGTAGCACTCCACTGAGAGCATCAAACCTCTGTGTAGTGACTTTGTAAGAAACTGTTAAAGGAGGCCAAAGAGGGAGAGAAGGTAAACCAGGGAAAGTTGAGCCAGTGGCTAGGTGAGTCGAATAAACATTTTCGGTATCTAGTTCGTTTTGGGCAGGGAGCCGAGAACTGGCGAGTGAGAGAGCGAGGGGGGTCGCCACCGAACTATTCGAACTGTGGCGATCCGGGGTTATGGAGCCTGAAGTAGTGTACGTAGGGCCGTATTTAGTGGATGCCAGGGGAATTAAGTTAGTGGGTTGGGCGGATCCGCACGAGGGCGAACCCGAGGTTAACCCGGAGGATTTGGTCTCGTCGGTTAGCGAGAACCCCAGAAAGCGGGGGAAAGTTAGTAGGACAGAGAGGCGACGGGAGTCCGTCGCGACCGATAAGTCCGCTACATCCTCCGCAAAAGCAAGAAGGGTGTTGGAGATAGATCTGGCGTGTCAGCTAGACATTGCGGCGCTAGACCAGAAAGAATTAGAGAGGCAGTTGGATGAGGGAACTGCGTTGTTAGAGAAAGAGAGAGAGTTTGCCAGGGAGTGTAAAGAGAGGGCCGAGAGGGTGGCGAGAAACTGTAGGGAGCGGGATGAAAGAGAAACGAATGAGCGTAAAGAGCGAGAGGCGAGGGAGGCAGAATTAGCGAATCAAAGTTTACGAGAGGATAGAGAGAGAGAGCGGGAAAGCGTATGTGGGATGATATGCATGCCCGGTTAAGGGGGCTTATGCAATATCAGGCTAAGCAGAAGCACCGACTAGAACTGGTGCAACTAGGATTATCTGAGAGTGAGGCTGGCTCGGGTAGTATTTACGAGGAGCCAGAAGTGATGGAAATGTTTGTTAATACCCCACTTACTGGGACCGATCGAGATCCGCAATCTGGATCGATCGGATATAGCTGCCGATCGAGAGTACGGTAGTCGCGGGGAGGACTTCTTGGATTATTCGAGAAGGTTAAGCTTCGGTCCGGAGGGACACATACAGACTGCAGGACATACTATAGGCCTTACTGCACATACTATAGGCCATGCTGGGAGATATAGTGTAGGCGATAGGGTAGCGCGAACAACGGGATTAGATCCGGAAGTCGCAGTGTATATGTTATATTATTATCTATTTCATAGGACCTAAGTGCTGGTGCTTGATATATAGTTACCGGTACTGCAGGAGATACATACATTACCATATTTACATACTGCTGTAAGTGACTGGTGACGGTGTAGTCAGTGCTCTACTGTTGTACTGTTCTATCTATATATTATATACTGATATAAGACTAATATATATCAAGGAAGTTATATCGTGAAGAACCTACTTCATTACTACTTACTTCTGTACTTACATGAGAACGTAATATGGCGCAGTTGTGGCGTACTTGGACAGTGCGCGATCACGATTCTTCCAGATAGACTGCTGACAGGCTGGTGCTCGGCCTAGCTGCCTAGGTCTGTAGGTGCAGCTTTGCTTACAACTACTGCTGTTGCTGTACTGAACTACGGTACAACCTACAAACTGACAAACTACAACCTACCGGTACCGGTACCTGGAAATTGCTTTGCCTACCCGCCAGCAGCCAGCCAAGGTGGAAAATACCTACCGGCTGACCGGCAACCGGTTCATATTATACACAATATAACTACCGGTACTGCAGTACTTGGTACTCTCACTACAATTTTTTTTACCGCGTTTCTGAGAACTTTCAATTCCGCAGATGTCTGCAGAAAATATTCGGTCGGCCATAGGCCAGGCCATTGGGAAACGTACTGCTCAGAAAGGCCAAGTTACAATGCATTTACGAAATTGCCAGAAATCCGTAGACGCTTTTCAGGGTTCAGAAACTGCTACTTGGTCGCATGGAATGCTCCGTACGATGAAGCGATGCATTGAATCGGCTGAAAATGCTTTGGGTTTGGTGATTTCACATCACACTGATGTTAAAGTTTTAGAAAACCGGATAGATGACATTGATACACATGATAATTATATTGAATCGACTGCCGGTTTAGTTAATGAAATGTATTCTTATATGGATAGATTTGAAGATGAGCTTCACAAAAATACAGTTTCTACCGGTTCGAGGAGGGACCACACTGCGAGTTCCCTTGATGACACAATTCCACCTATGTCTCCGCTGGAAATTGGCCATTCTGCACGGCCAATAGTTGCTGATCAGCCAGCCCTAGAGGATGGAACAGATTTCCAAAAGTTTCAACTTTGGTTAGAAGTTTGGAGGCCTTACTTTCAACTAACTAAGCTCTATAAATCTCCCAGGGAGGATCAGATTGCTGCATTTTTTAGTCACTGTCATCCAGATTTCCTGAATACAGTGCGACGAGTTATTGAGATACCTCATAATACATCTATGACATTGGATGAAGTTATTAACGAAATTAGCAATTATTTAAGGTGTGATCGCAACCCAAATGTAGATTGGAGAAACCTTCTCACTGTAAAACAAGAAGAAGGTGAGTCAATTTATAAATATTATACACGTGTTACTGAACTTGCTGAATATGCTGATGTTCAAAATGTTACATACAATATTTTAACAACTGCAATTCTTGTTGTGGGTCTTAAAGACGAGTCAGCTCGTGCTAAGGTTATTGCAAAAAAACCGGCACTAAATTTGAAAGATACTTTTGAATTTTTGCGATCTACTGAAGCAGCAAAGAGGGATTCAAAGCAAATTAGTGACAAGAAATATGAAATTTCTGCTAATAAACACAAGACTAAATATAAGCAAAATAAGGATAGGGGGTTTAAACCTCCTAATTCAAAAGTTACAACTTCTTCTTCTTTTAAACCCGCAACAAACAACAGATCAAATGCCGAGAAACACTTTCATAACGATATTACTAATGGAAATAATGCAAAGAAATTTTGTTTCCGGTGTGGGTTTGATCTCCATGAAGATTTGAGAAAATGCCCTGCATTAAATTCTGAATGCCAGTATTGCAAACGGGTTGGTCATTACAAACGTGTCTGTTTGCAACGTACCCGGGATGGGCAAAGTTCGAATAAAAATTCGAAAAAGGTTAATGTTATTAGACAATCTGCTGGAGTTACAAGCAGCCATTTTTTACATGTTAAAATTGCTGATCCAAAGAATAACAACATTTTGGGAATTGTGATAGCACACCCTGATACTGGTGCAGAGTGTACCGTTGCTGGTGAAGATATCATATATTCATTGAATGATATTACACTATCTTGCCTTGCTCCTCCAACTAATGATACATTAGTTTCTGTTGAAAATCATACTCTCAAAAAAATTGGAACATTTAGAGCTCAAATATCAGTTGATGGATATCAGCGTACAGTTGATACTATAATTCATGTTTGTAGAGGGATTAAAGGTTTATATTTATCCCGTGAAGTTTGTGCAGCACTTCTAACAATTCCACAAGATTTCCCTACTCCACAGGGAGATGATGGGAAATTAATATATGTTGCTACTGTTTCGGGCAGACAAGAAAATGTATTTGATACAGAAAAACGATCTGCTTGGATTAAAAGCTTGCCTGCTGATAAATAACCCTTCACCACAACTCAGATCAGCAGTCGAAACAAAACTCAAAAACATATACAAGCCAGTTTTTGATGATTCTGATACATTGCATCCCATGGTTGGATCTCAAGTTGGAGCACCTATGAAAATTGAACTCTTACCAGACGCATCGCCATTTGCAGTGCATGCGGCCAGGCCAATACCATTTGCATTACGAGATAGAGTTCGAAATGAACTTGATTACATGTTAAAGCGTGGCATTATATCAGAAGTAGGAGATGTACCTACTGATTGGTGCCACCCCTTGGTGGTTGCCCCTAAACCTGGGGGTAAGATAAGGATGTGTGTCGACCTTACAAAGTTGTACCATCAAGTTAAACGACCTGTTCATCCTACGAAAACCCCATTTACTGCGGTTTCTGGGATAAAACCTACTGCAAAGTATTTTACCAAATTAGATGCAACTAAGACTGGCAATTGCCCTTGGATACAAAGTCTCAAGAGTTTACTACATTCATTACACCTTGGGGAAGGTACAAATTTCTTCGGGCCCCAATGGGATTAGTGGGATCTGGAGATTCTTACAGTTTGCGTGGTGATATTGCATTCAGTGGTATCAATAGGTTAAATAAAGTTGTAGATGATATTGCGCTGGATGGTGACACATACAGAGAGACTATTAATATAACTTGTGATGTTCTAGAACGGTGTGCAAAACATGGTATAACAATTAATGGTGATAAGTGCAAATTTGCTGCTGATGAGATAGACTTTGTTGGATACCATGTAAAACAAGGTGGTTATGAAGCAGATCCTTGTAAAGTTAATGCCATTGCGGATTTCCCAGTACCAACAACTAGAACAGATCTCCGATCTTTCCTTGGTTTAGTTAACCAGCTAGGCCAATTTTCTACTGAGATTGCTGGAGCTGCAGAGCCCCTGAGAGATCTTGTTAAGATTAAAAATGAATTTACCTGGAATGCTAATTATACCAAAGCATTTAATTCAGTGAAGAAAGCTTTGGTAAGTACACCGGTACTTTCTCAGTTTGACCCTACAGCTGAGACAGTCTTACAGACTGATGCTGCACGAACAAAAGGTCTTGGATTCGCATTACTCCAAAACCAGAATGGGTTTTGGAAACTTATTCAATGCGGATCTAGATTCCTTCAACCGGCTGAGACGAAATATGCTATGATAGAGCTTGAAGCTCTTGCCATTGTATGGGCTACATTAAAATGTCGACTATTTCTGATGGGTTTACCTAACTATACCGTCCTTGTGGATCATAAACCACTGATCCCAATTTTCAATGACTTTACAATGGATACTATTGATAATATTCGACTCCAAAACTACAAGGAGAAATTATCTGTATTCCAGTTTACCTTAAAATGGGTTAAAGGTAAAAATCATTGTGTTCCAGACACATTATCACGCTATCCTGTTGATGATCCCACTCTTGAAGACTGTCATGAACACTCAAATAATCAAGAGATGTTAAATGCATGTATCCAAATTTCTGCTTGTAACATTAAATCGGACGGAGAAATAGAAAATGATGTTTATGGTGATCCAATTCTACAAGAATTGCGCAAGTACGGGAAAGCTGATTTGAAATATCAGAAACTTTTACAAGCTGTGGCCTCAGATTATAATGAAAGTGGAAGTGATCCCTATGTATTATTGTTTAAATCGATATGGAAAGAACTGAGTATCGATAATGGTTTAATTTTGAGAAATTCTCGAATTGTTATACCTCCAAATTCTATTAAGATGGTTTTGTCTAGATTACATGAAAGCCATCAGGGGATCGACAGGACAAAGAAACGCGCAAGACAAGTCGTTTATTGGCCTGGCATGAACAATGATGTGAAGACAACAGTTGAAAATTGTATACAATGCGCCCAACGCTTACCAAGTCTTCCTAAGGAATCTCTAATGAGGGATGAGATCCCTTCCCGCGTTTTTGAATCTGTTTCATGCGATCTTTTTCAATACGGTGGGGTTGAGTTCTTGCTGTATGTTGATCGATTAAGTGGTTTCCCATTTATTCATGAATTTGGTAGATCACCGAGTGCCACACAAGTAATCAAAGTAATTCGTTCCTACTTTGTACAAACAGGGGTACCAGTTCGCATTCGGACAGATGGTGGAACCCAATTTAAAGCAGATGAATTTCAGAAATTTTTGAAGTTGTGGTCTGTTAAATGGGCTCCGAGCAGCCCTTACTATCCCCAATCTAATGGTCATGTGGAAGTGCATGTCAAATCTATCAAAGGATTGGTTGCTAAGTCTGGCGGAAAAATAAACTCGGATTCCTTCCAAGCCGGACTATTGGAGTTAAGAAATACTCCAAAATCAGATGGTCTATCCCCTGCCCAGCGTGTATATGGCCATTCCATACGCTCTAAAGTGCCAACTCATTGGTCAGCTTTCTCTAGAGATTGGCAAATTTCAGTAGAAGAAGCTGACATTAAAGCTGCTAATATCCGAGATTCATCAAAACTCCTTTATGACAGAACTGCTCAACCATTGAAACCTCTCGATATCGGATGTCAAGTCACTATTCAAGATAACGCATCAAAGAGATGGAATAAAATTGGTATTGTGGTAGAATCTGATTTTTATCGTGGTTACCGAGTGAAACTGAAGTCTGGGAGAACATATTGGCGTAACAGGAGGTTGTTGCGCGTTTTTAAAGGAGCTACAAATGATGTTGTGGACAAACCAACCGCTACCGGATGTGGGAATGTGAATGACCATGAGGAGTTACGACGCAGTTCTAGAACACGGAAAATTCCCGACCGTTATACTGTGTCCTAAATGGCATCACTGCTCAAACTTATTAAATATATACCCTATTTACTTACTAGTTGATTTGATTCATCAAATAACTCATAAAAAGGGAGATGTTATATTATTATCTATTTCATAGGACCTAAGTGCTGGTGCTTGATATATAGTTACCGGTACTGCAGGAGATACATACATTACCATATTTACATACTGCTGTAAGTGACTGGTGACGGTGTAGTCAGTGCTCTACTGTTGTACTGTTCTATCTATATATTATATACTGATATAAGACTAATATATATCAAGGAAGTTATATCGTGAAGAACCTACTTCATTACTACTTACTTCTGTACTTACATGAGAACGTAATAGTATATACGGTAAGTAGGCAAGGAGTGGATAGGCATATACCGGTACCAGCACAGCAGTATGACTATAATATGCAGGGACATAACATATATCCAGGGGAGGGGAGAGTTATTGCAGATAGGTGTATAGGCCCCAATATATTAACATCAACCCCAGTACCAAACATACCGGTGGGGGGGGGGGGGGGGGGCAGGGTGACATTCCCCCATTACAATATCAACAATACACTCAAACAGGAATAAGAACATCGAACCCCCTGGACGAGAACAGATCTTGCGACACGGAGATATGGAGGGAACTGTTACCCCCAATGGTATATCCGACGCAAAGAAAGTCAACAGGCCCAACGGGCGGACCGCACCCAACAGGAGAATCTGTACAGCATCCCTCGAACCCATTGGAAGCACAGGCAATGGGAATGGCAACACTAATCGATGCGCTCAAGACCAGGATCGAATTACCACCAGTAGAGCCATTTAAATTCGACGGAAGCAGACCGGAAGAATACCTGCAATTCCGGCGCATGTACAGCAACGAGATATTAACTAAGAACCTGACGCAGGCGGAGTGTCTAAAATATCTACAGGTATACACAGGAGGCCCAGCGTATGACATCGTGAGGCAGTATCAGGGCATCGAGGGCGGCTTCACGACTGCATGGCGGGCCCTAGACAGGGAATACGGACACCCAGCCAAGATCATCCGGCAGACCCTGAGGGGAATAACATCGGGTGGCCTACAGGATAACCCTATTAGCATAAAGACCTTCGCGAACAAGGTCGAGAAGGCGTTAATCGTGCTGAAAACACTGGACGCGCCATACGAACTCAACGCATCTAATAATATCACCACGATAGCGCAGGCACTGCCAATCTGGCTGCGCAATAAATGGAGAAAGATCGCCTTCTCCACCCGGGAGAAGAAAGGTGCGGAACCGGGCCTTGAGGAAATGTCGAACTTCCTCAACTACGAAGCAGAGTTAATCACGGACCCAGTCTACAGCGAGGATAGTCTGGGGAAGGCGCCGAGGGCCGAAGACAACAGGCCGAAACCAGAGCACAATGCGGCAAATGCGTTGCCAAAATTAAGACAATCCCTACCATACACGGCGACACAGGGGACTGCAAGTCCACAGATAGCTTGGAGTGGGGCCAGACTGTGGCACGAACAGGGACAAAATAACAACACGAACAAATATAATCCCAACACACCCAGTAGGCCAAACCCAAATAACCAAAACACTAAACCGGTAGACGTGAACCTACGCGCAATACGTGTAGGGCTATATAGGGAACGTTACAACCCAGAATACAAATGTCAATTGCATAAAGACAGAACCCATAAGACCATGGACTGTAAGCATTGGCAGTCGTTACCCGAACAAGATCGGAAAGCCTATGCGGATAAGAATGGAATTTGTCACCGATGTGTGATAGGAGGACACAAGATTGAAGAGTGTAAGGAGACACCAGTAAGATTCGGTCAAGGCAAAGGTCAAACAATGGCAACAAGCACCATAGGGGCGAAGAAAAGTGGAATGGTGCTACTGAGGGTGGTACCGGTGAGGGTAATAGGGGAGGGCGGTCGATCAGTTACTACCTTGATGCTGGTCGACAGCGGAGCAGCCTTCACATTGGTGGAGAATTGGGTGGCCGAGGAGATAGGGTTAAAGACGAGGCCAAGTCGGATGGCGGTAACTACCATCTCCAGCAAAGATGAGGTCCTGGAGATGAGGACGGGAATGTGCCAGATATCAGCGATAGCACCGGGATGTGACTATGGGGCGACCATCGACCCCATCCAGGTGATAGAATCGATCAACATAAACGCCAGGAGAGCCAACATCGAGGTCGAGCAATACAGATTCCTGGACAACATCGATTTCTCGATACCGGAGTTGCACGTCAGGAAGGTATCCATCATAGTGGGAATGGACTGCCCGACGGCTCACGAAAGAGTACAGACGATCTTTGGGGAAGACAGACAGTGCGATCCGATGGCAATTCTCACACCATTCGGATGGACGCTAAGCGGCCCAATCAAAACCAAAATTCCATTTAGGATGTCGGAGACATCGGGGTACATGTTCGCGGGGACTATGAGGGAGATGGAAGATGAAGGAGCGGAGGAACACCTGAAGAGACTGTTGAGACAGGATTTTGAGGGACTAAAGGAGACCGGGGTCGGAACCTCGGTAGAGGATAAACAAGCGGTACAGAGTGTGAAGGAGTCGATGAGATGCGATGAGGGGTGGTACACCATAGGCATGGTGTGGAAACTACCAGAGAACAAGGGGATGGTACTCACGAGGCTTCGCTAACTGAAGCAAACGCTGAAACGGAGCCCCGAGAAGGATGCGTACATCCATAAGACGATAAAGAAGTACATCGAGAAAGGATGGGCCATGGAGTTGCTGGTCGACGAACCGAACACGGACAGGACCTACTACCTGCCACTTCATGTGGCTTTAGATCCAAAGAAAGGTAAACTGCGGATGGTGGTTGACGTGTCAGCTAAAACCAATGGCAAAAGCCTAAACGACTATCTGCTGGAGGGCCCCAATATCTACAACTCGGGGATTGAGGTCTTATTGAGATTTAGAAATGGGAGATACGCCTTCACCTGCGACATCGAAGGCATGTTCAACCAAGTCCGTGTGACGGAGGAGGACAGTGACAGCCAGCGCTTCCTATGGTACAACGGCGACGAGGAACCGTCGATAATACCGATGTACAAGATGGTGGTGCAGAAGATGGGGGCCAAGTCGTCCTCATTCACGACGACTGTGGCTGTAAGAGATACAGTAGAGGGGAAAGAGGGGAAGTATAGCGCCAAAGCGATCTATATGATTCGACGCGGCTTCTATGTAGACGACGGGATGGAGTCTGGAAACACGGTTAAAGAATTACTGGATACAGGGCGCGAGGTTCGTGACATCCTGAAAGGATCCGGATTTAACCTGACCAAGTTTCAATCCAGCTCAGAGGAGTTTATGAAAGCCATAGAGGACAGGCGGCCACAGTCGATCATGGACAACCCCACGACAGCCAAAGAAAAGGACATGGCGGACAACAGAGTAGAGTCTCAGCAAAAGGCACTGGGGATCGTGTGGAACCGGGAGACAGACGAGTTCAAGTACCAACTGAGCCAGGAGGGCGTGGACATCCACATAAAGAGGGGCTATGTATCACACATAGCAAGGATATACGATCCCTTAGTCCTAGCATCCCCACTGTTAGTCATGGGGAAACAGATACTTAAGAAAGTATATAAGTTAAAGGACGAGTGGGATACAGAGGTCCCGGAAGAAATCAGTATGCAATGGAGTAAGTGGACGGGGAGTTTAGAACAGATGGGGACGTACAGCATGCCACGCGTGTATTTCCCGGATGGGGACATGGCGGATCTGGACCTACACATGTTCTCCGATGCATCATTGGAAGCATACGGAGCGGCACTCTACCTAGTACAGCGAAAGGGGGCTCATAAACCCAGACTTGCATTCAGTAAAGCAAAGTCGACGCCGCCAGATTCAGCATCAGTCCCGAAAACTCGAGTTGACAGCTGCAAGATTAGGAGTAAGGGCCACAGCCTACTTGATGGACACTATTCCCAACATAGTGGAAACACACTACTGGACGGACTCCATGGTAGTGCTTGGGTGGCTGCACAACGAGAAGACAAGATACCCTATATTCGTCGTGAATAGGGTGGACGAAATAAGGGTGACGACAGACTTGGAAAGGTGGAACTACTGCCCGACGGACGAGAACCCAGCAGACTTGTTATCAAGGGGCATAGCATGCCACACTTTCTCAAAGAAGGAAGTGTTGTGGCAGCACAGGCCACACTTCCTGAATGATAGATCGGCCTGGCCACCAATGAAGAAGGTGGACCCGGGCTCAGAGGAAGTAGCACCAGGAGAAGAGGGAGAAGATTCAGAAGGAGAAGAGATATATAGTCAGATGGTGAGGGAGGTCCGGGAGGTGCAACCGAAATCAGAAGAACCATGTGACAACCCGACGGATAGGCTACTCAGCTACAGCTCCAGCTGGTACAAGACCAAGAAGTTGGTAGTGTACTGGAGGGCCTACGGGGATTTCCTCAAGGGAGTTGGCAAGGACGCCAAGAGGAAACCAAACATCGATCTGGAGGGAGCGGCCAAGGCCATGATACGATACGAACAGAGAAGGAACTATGCCGATGAACTGGATCGAGTTAGCAAGCAACAACATCTTCGTCGGGACAGCGAGCTCATCACGATGTCACCACAACTCAACGATGATGGGATTCTGGTGATGAATTCCAGAGTGCTGAATAACAACAGCCTTATCATCCCACCAAAACCCATTATTATCCCCAACAGATCGCCGATAGTCCACCAGATCATTTGGAACTCCCACAAGTCGATATTGCATGGAGGCACCAACCAGACCCTCACAGAGATACGGAGGACCTTCTGGATCGCACAGCTAAGGAAGAAGGTGAAGGCGGTAGTGGGGCAGTGCCAGACCTGCCGACGGACGAGAAAGGAGAGGGCCGTACAGGAGATGGCGCCATTACCGGCCAGTAGGGTGAGACAGCACGACCTGCCATTCACGCACTGCGGTGTAGACATGTTCAGGCCGATTAAGATCAAGGTGATGCGACACACGGAGAAACGATATGGCATCATCTTCGTATGTAACAACACGAGGGCGGTAGGAATATAACTCGCCCAAGACGCCACGGCATCGGCATTCATCAATGCCTTAGAGAGATTTAGAGACCGCAAAGGTGGAACGATCGCAGTGATCTATTCCAACAATGGAACCAACTTTGTGGGATCGGAGAACGAGTTGGTGGAGGCCTTGGACATCCCAGAAGGAGAAGAGGTCAGGGCAGCCATGAGGAGATGACAGGTGAAGTGGGAAAGGAGGACGCTGTATACGCCACATACTTTAGGATGCGTCGAGAGGCTTGTGGGTACTTCCAAACGTCTGATGACGACGTTGATGAACACCCACATGGTGACAGAGGACATTCTAAGACTGGTGCTAGCTAAGTGTGAGGGAATCAATAATAGCAGACCGCTATACCCGGAGAATGACGACCCGGAATCATTAGATGTGCTAACACCGAGCCACTTTCTGATGGAAAGGCCGGCGACCATCGACATGCGGGGTGTAGACCCAGATGACATACACTCCCGACAGATTTGGAAAGTCGCCAAGGCGATAAGCGCCGAGTATTGGAGGAGGTGGGTCGAGGAATACCTACCCACATTACACAGGAGGAGCAAGTGGAGAAACACCACTAGAGAGTTAAAGAAAGGTGACTAAGTGATCGTCACTGACGACACAATCATCAACAATCAGTGGAGGCTAGCGAGCGAGAGTAGTGGACACTTACCCCGACGAGGACGGAAGAGTCCGATCGGTGGAAGTGCGGATAGGGGGTAAGATAGAAGCGAAAGATAGAAAGACCTACAGGAGGGCTGTAGGGAAGTGCTGCCTATTAGAAGAGGCAGCATAGAGTTTAGTCGTCCAAGTGTTGGACTGAGGGGGGTGGGATTGAGGGCGAGACGCCCTTCCCACACAAAATATAAAAAGAAAAAATAAATAATAAAATAAAGTGAGAAAGCAGAAAGTCAGAAAATGATAGTAGTAGATAGTACGTAGCAGAAGTTAGTAATAGTTAGAAAGTTAGCAGAAGTTAGTAGTAGTTAGAAAGTTAGCAGAAGTTAGTAGTAGTTAAAAGGTTAGCAGAAGTTAGTAGTAGTTAGAAAGTTAGCAGAAGTTAGTAATAGTTAGAAAGTTAGCACAAGTTAGTAGTAGTTAGAAAGTTAGCAGAAGTTAGTAGTAGTTAGAAAGCTAATAGAAGTTAGTAAGAATAAGAGGATAGTTAGAAGTATAGGGAGTGTTGTATAGAGACATACCACGGGAGTAAGAGGGTACATAGTACCGTTAGAGTTAGAAGTATAGGGAGTGTGGTAATGGGACATACCACGGGATTAGGAGGGTACATAGTACCGTGAGAGTTAGAAGTTAGAGATCAGGGAGTGTGGTATAGAGACATACCACGGGAGTAAGAGGGTATGGGTACATAGTACCGTTAGATTTAGAAGAATAGGGAGTGTGGTATAGAGACATACCACGAGGGTAGTAGGAGGGTACATAGTACCGTTGGAGTTAGTAGAGTTAGAGTTAGTAGAGTTAGTAGAGTTAATAGAGTTAGTAGTAAGAGAGTTACATAGTAAGTAGTAAGTAAGAAGTAAGTAGAGAGGTAGGTACAAATGATAGCACAGAATAGGGGCAAAATGCAGATAAAACAAAAAATCTAAAAATAAAGTTAGGGGGTATTGGGACGAAAGAAGGAAGGGAGGTATAATATGCACCGTAGTCAAGTACAACCTTTTTCCAATTAGCTACTGGAACTGGGGACTAATTGACTAGGGCGGCAGGACGGGACTTAGACGGGTCCCACTAACATGATGCGCACATGTGTGGGGCCCAATAAGTGTATAAGGGATGAAAGCGAGAATGGGAATCGGGCGGAAGAATGGAGAGGAGGTGTTGACACAATGAGAGAAAGTGAGAGGAGTGCAAATTCAAGTGTGGGGAGCGAGTAAGATAGAGTAGAGTGAAGTTAGAGTGAAGCTGAAGTGGAGTTAGAGTGAGCTTAGAGTGAGGGAGTTTTTAAAATTGTGTGAGGAGTCCACAATTGTCTCAAACAGAGACGTCAGATATCTTGGTGCAACATAGGTTGCGGTTGCACCAAGAAGGGGTAGTAATATCATACCCGGCCTGGAAAGCCGACTCCAAGAAAAGAACTCCACCCCACACCCGATAGTAGATCGGGTTCCAGCGGAATTGAAGCGCACTTGTAGGTGATGCTATATTCTCACCGGGAAGATAGCATGGGGGGAGTGTAAGCGGAATCAATTCCCCCGCATTACCCTCACAAAGTTGGGACAGTGGCATTTTCAGCAATATATTGGAGATGCGAGATTAGCAGTAACTAATCTCGTATCACAACCAATATCAGGGACAGTACAACCCCAGGGCCACACAAACGGAGGTTAGAGGTCAAACCACCTTGGAAGGGGAAACAGCCAGCAGGGGCCAACAGGGGGGGAAACACTCCCAGAGACTGGAGAGGCGTGAAGTAGGTCATTAGCCAATAGGGGCGAGGGAGAGTATCCACTAGGTGAAAGGCCACAGTAGTATAGAAGTAATTATACATATATTATGCCGTTACCGGTCTGGTTATTCAGTTACCCAGTTATTGGTTTCTAATGCAGACCGGTGACATTCCTCACCGTCACCAATACTGCTATACCGCATACAGGTTTGATCATTCACTACTCTATTGTGCTACTATTATTAGGCCTATTATTATTAGACAACATCGAGAGACAACATCGAACTCCCATTGTTTTTTTCCCACATCGGCCTCGGCCAAGCTGCCAGCACCACCCCTAAAACAAAACGGTGACGCGTAGTTGATTTATCCGGTCGGGATCCCTTGATCCCGTCACAAAGACCCACCATTGGCTGTGCAGCTCATCTGCTGGGTCATGCCCTGTACCCCTGCTGCCAGGTGCAGGTCGCAGTGAAGTGCACTCAGAGTGGACATGAGAACACTCTACTCCTGACCAGCCATTGGTAGATCACCATCTGCCTGGCCAGGCCATATACCCCTGTAGCCAAGTATATGGGTCCTTGATCCAGGACCAAGGGCGTCCTTATCCTAGAACGAAGAGGGTCCTAGTTACAGGACCAGATTTGCCCTAGTAATAGGGTCTATGCAGCTACAGGTGGCACCTCCTTTATGCTGCATGGAGGTGGCAAGTTTTCTTGATCAATGACCTAGAATACCTGACCTGACATTGGTACTGTAGGTCTATAATACATACAATACTGTAAGTACACATATTCCTACACAGTATATGACTCATACTGTATTGTTCTACAGTATAATATTAAATTACCGGTATGATGAGTCCCACTCCCCTGTTGTACTAACTCGCAACTCTATTGCTACTGTAAGAGTGTCGGCATTAAAACTCCCAACACCACAGTGCTAACTAGAACTATCAACCAGGGTGTCTATCCCTACTGTCTCACTAAACGATGTCTAATATAGTATTTAAACGATGAATCTGCGGAATATACATCTGGATATTGAGAGTTGTAAGACTAAATGGACTTACTGTGTCCCCAGTAAAACCAACGTTAGTAATGTCAGCATCCCTACCTTCATCACTATTAAGAACACACTCATACCAGGGCAATCTATGCTACTATTCCTTGGATAGCCCAAAAATGCAAATTTCCCGACTGGGATTCGAACTCGTAACCTGCTATAATGTAACCAACGCCTTAACCATCTGACCACTGCGCCAATGCTATACAAGCTATAATTCTGGCGACCCAATCCTCTCGCTGAGTGTATCCGTCTAATCGCCATGGCCTCTGAATCTTTTCACCGGAACGCATGGACTGTCTGGTGGCTCAATACCACTACTCTCGCTCACCTGTTGCACTCCCTATGATACTATACAACGCAAAATTCCTGATAGGGCGCTTAACAACGACCGAGATTGAGAAACTTGAGATTTATTACCGGAAAACACTAAGGGGCCTACTCCATCTTGGAACATACGCTTCGAATCAGGTGATATACAGTTTAATGGGGTGCCAACCACTTGCTTTCGATGCCTTTACACCCTGTATCGGAATTTTATGGCGACTAACATCCTGTCCCAATCCAAATCTACAGTACAACCTTCGCAATATGCTGCAAATCAACACTATGGACACTATGAAGAGATACGTAGGTATTGGTAGTTTGTACAACCGCTGCAATCTAGAGTTCGCAATGCCAAGTATAAGTTCCCTTCTACAACACAGCTACGGTGTTAAAGAACTGAAAGCGATAATTAAATTGGGAACCCTCACGACCATCGAATGCATTAATGCCAGGTACATCGAGGGATGTTTCAATCTCAAGAACATATCATTCAAAGACAAACACAATAGGATTACTCAATACTTCAATATCGTCTGAGTTACCATCACAGCACGGGATCTAAATAGCTTTTCACTGATTTTATCTCGGCATTGCTGAGCATTTCACCGGGATCCACCGGAGCTCCTACGGGCTGTAACCTTAATTACATCCAAGGGAAAGGTGGGAAGCACGTAGCTTGCACTATACGCTGACCTTTTCTAAGTTTCGCTCGCGTACTTGCACTTAGACCATGGAGACCTCTAAACTGACTGTTGCTGGGGTGATTGACCTCTGACCTTGGACCCGCTGTAGTATTTTGTGATTTACCACTTAGAACACATCTTTCGTAATATTAATTACGTTGTACAGTACAATTATCACGAACGACTACACCTATGAATTTATAACATCATATGATTTTTATGGATCTTGTACTGTACAGCCTTTATTTCAAACTGAACACTGTTTTATTTAAAGTTTGTAAAGTTCACATTGATTTTATCTATGTTGCGCTACGTATTTTATTGTTGCTTTTGTGTAATTACTGTATATATTTTATTACCCAATAATCTGTGTTATATCAATTTTATTTGATTAAAAGAAATGAATGATTGAATGATGATACATCAATAAGTCGTGGTGTTCTAGAATATAGTGTCGAGTGAATTTAGCGGTTTTTGGATGTCAGTGAACCCCTTCCAAATATTTGATATTGGTTCTGCAAGGACAGTAGCCCCAGGAAAATTGCCCACGATATCTTATTTACATAATATATTTTTAAATCTTTTGAATCTTTTGAAAACTTATTATTCATAGGTTGACCCTCAAAAAATTACTTGTACACAAAATTTAATTTATATTCTACGGGTTACCAAAAACATTACTTCCAGTAACAACTACTGTACTGTACTGTATGCCTCCCCAATATTTTAGACTTTATTATCGGTAGGCCTATTAATTACAACAAGTTCTATTTGGAATTTCATAACTTTTAGGTTTCAGTAAGTTTTTGTATGACTGTCATGATATACTAGACTAGGCCTACTACAGCATTATATATACATAGGTCTACTTTTTGTTGTAGGTAAGTTGTAGGCGCCGCTTAACTAATGCTACAGTAATTTTGCTTAGTTTGGTATTGTTTTGGAGGAATATGGTATTTATTTCGGGGTTTATCTTATATTTTGGTCTGAAAAATGTTTTTTTTGGGGGACATTTATTTGTTTTGGTGTTGCGTTTTTCGGGTTCAATAATTTATTTTTGGAATTATTGATAAATTGATTTAATAATTTTTTGGGGTGCCATTATTTAAATTGATATTACATAATTTTATGGTGAAATTTTCATCAATTTTGGTGTGACTTTAATTGGCATCATGGCAGCCAAAAACTTACTGTATAACTCGAAAAAATTTATCATATTAGAGTATACAGTACAACTGGATGGGGTGGGGCATTTTGACATCCACTGCACTATCTACTGAAACCCATCCCCTAAAATTGTTTTGTTCCCAATAATGTATGTATGTATCACTCTACTGTAGGCCCCTATATGGCAGAATATAGCATTAGTGCTACCTTAATATACCGCATAATCTTATATGCATGGGGTTTTCTGCCAACAACCCATCTACTGTAATGTAATCCTCCGTCATTGACCAAGCCAACCTACCTGCATCCCTCCCTGCCATCATTATTCCTTCCACACCGCGGTATTCTCCATCCATGCCCGCCCACACCCCCATGTACCAACCGCTCTATAATACCTGTACGCCTGCAACCAGCCCTGCCAGCAACCTTCATACACCCACCCATGATTACAGGCAGCAACTAAACCTTAACCAATCTCCGAATCAGTATCCATAGCAACCTGGATTCGCATTGATAGTGCAGAGACATGCCTCATTCTAGGTTGGCATTAATTAGTTAACGAAGTATCCTGTGAACTGCCTATGAAAACTTATTCTATTTTTTGTTCATTGTACAGTAATTTAGATTTTAAAAAGTTCAATGCAAATAATTTTGGAGGAAGTGAGAACTTTGCGTTATTTTATCACCACAGCCCATGGAAATTCAATTCAATTCTTTATTCGCCAAATAAAACCCATTCGTTTGAAGAACAGGATATACAGTAGTTATTGTTTAGGCGAAATTTTATTGAATTTTATATTTGAAGAATTTGTATTTTTTTAATTTCTCCTTATTACGTGTTTTATATCGCTTACAGTATTTATATCTTACTATGTACAGTATAACCTGTACAGCGCCCATGTGAAGAATACCAGACTTTCTGCTGTTATATTTCACTTTGCAGTTACCCCCATGTGAAGAATACCAGACTTTCTACCGTTATATTTCACTTTGCAGTTACCCACATGTGAAGAATACCAGACTTTCTGCTGTTATATTTCACTTTGCAGTTACCCCCATGTGAAGAATACCAGACTTTCTGCTGTTATATTTCACTTTGCAGTTACCCACATGTGAAGAATACCAGACTTTCTGCTGTTATATTTCACTTTGCAGTTACCCCCATGTGAAGAATACCAGACTTTCTACCGTTATATTTCACTTTGCAGTTACCCCCATGTGAAGAATACCAGACTTTCTACCGTTATATTTCACTTTGCAGTTACCCCCATGTGAAGAATACCAGACTTTCTACCGTTATATTTCACTTTGCAGTTACCCCCATGTGAAGAATACCAGATTTTCTCCCGTTATATTTCACTTTGCAGTTTCCCCCATGTGAAGAATACCAGACTTTATGCCGTTATATTTCACTTTGCAGTTACCCCCATTTGAAGAATACCAGACTTTCTGCCGTTATATTTCACTTTGCAGTTACCCCCATGTGAAGAATACCAGACTTTCTGCCGTTATATTTCACTTTGCAGTTACCCCCATGTGAAGAATACCAGACTTTCTGCTGTTATATTTCACTTTGCAGTTACCCCCATGTGAAGAATAGCAGGTTTTACTAAACCACAAGGTTTCAGAAGGGCTAATTCTAATCAAAACATATCATTATATCGTATCTATAAAGGTTATAAGACAGAAATAAACCACATAACAAAAATAAATTGTAAAAAATACAAATTCTTCATATTTTAAATTTCAATAGAATTTCGACCGAAAATGTGAAAACTTGGCATTCTTCACATGGGCGCCGTACAGACACTATTTAATTTATTGTTTTGGTTAGATGTAGCCCTTCTGTAACCTGAAAACCAGATTTTTGAAAACCTGGTATACTTCACATAAGGGTAAACTGCAATATGAAATATAACAGCAGAAATCTCGTTTACTTCACAATCACCCCAAATAAAATAATTCAAATTGCAAATAACCATTAAAATTTGAGTTAAATTATTACTGAGTGGGGGGCGAGCGACGAAAGTAAGCGAGCTTAGCATACAGGCACCACTAACTCAATCGGTGTGTCTGTTGATCTGTTGATCTGTCGTTCTGATTTTTAACGTTAATAATTCAGCCAAATCTTAATGAAATCTATCCAAACTTGGTACACATGTAGTCTGGCAAAAGTTTAGAAATTTTCCAAGTTGAATTTCCGTGTGGCCTTCGAGAAGCTAAGATAATAGCAGTTAATTAATTAATTTAAAATTAATTAAGTTGGTTGGGGTAAAAACAGCAATTTCAAACCTGTCTTTTAATGGAAATTAATTATTTTAGAGTTTAAGATACAGTATAAATAATTATACTTAAAAATTATACAACTATATTCCACATACCCCATTCCATTATAGTTTTTAATAAGTCAAGAGATTTGCTTTAAGAAATGTGTTTTCAATTGATCTAAACGTAATTAAGTTAAAATGCATTCCATCACTCTAAACTTCCAGGTCCATCATTCCTTGGCATTCTTGATATTTCCTATTAGATGGGAAACAGTTCAATCATCTCACCACTACTTGGCAATGGGTAATTATATCTATTAAATTGTTAATCAAAAACATTTCAAAAAAATTCAACTGTTAAATTTCTTAATTATAATATTCATTTAAATTTCTTAAGTACCGATTTTGGGATATAATTGCTCAATTTTAATCTGTATCTAATGACTGAGCCTCGTCCTGCGCGAAGGCCCCACGAACGTGTTATATATTGCATGAGGCACCAACTGCTAGCAAAACTAAATGTTTGGGGAAAATCTTTTGATACAGTAACAAAACAGTAAGTACTGTAGTGTACTAGTATTACTGTAGAATAATATTGAACAAGATATTAAAACCAGATGGATATAATTTCAGTATGCCAGCCTACAGTCGCTTGTCCTGTTTTGTCATAAAATATTTTTCCTAAACGCAGACTGACGATCTTTATACAGTTATAACTATGCGAAGTTTCGAAACTGTGCGAGTAACTGTTGATACATCTATGTGGAGATGTGTGATATGTGGAGATGTGTGATACAACGCCAACGCATCTTATGCCGATGTAGTAATATGGGTATTGAAATAATATTAAATCAATGTACACTCTTAAAGCTGCAGCGAAAAAATGTAGCTAATTTCCTAGGTTACATATAAAATAATAATATTATTTTTAAGAACATTAATTTTACTACTTTGCAAAAATTCAATTAAAAAATAACCAGACATATACATTGTGGAATAAACTATTTCAGAAGCCTACAACAGCCATGCCATGGATTGTATTTATGTTATTATATCTGTCATTTAACTGAGATAGCAATAGTAGTAATAGTCGAACGGTTATGCGGCCCGTCCAGCCTATAATAAACACAATTCAGTGATTGGGCTGGAATAGCAATACTGGTTGCCTCTATTACAATTCCTCTCAGGTTAGTCTACAGCCACAACTCCCAGCAGCTAGCTCCACACCAGCAGAGACTTGACCAATAATGGGAAGGATTAAATTTGTACTCAATAATTGTGCGGTTTAATTACGTTTAGATCAATTAAAGACACATTTATTAAAGCAAATCACTTAAACTAATTAAAAACTATAATAGAATGGCGTATGGGGATTATATCTGTATAATTTTTAAGTATAATTATTTAAATCTTATACTGTAAAACAATTAATTTCCTTTAAAAGGCAGGTTGAAAATGGCGTTTTCACCGCAATCAACTTAATTAACTAATTAACTGCTATTATCTTAGCTTCTCGAAGGCCACACGGAAATTCTACTTGGAAAATTTCTAAACTTTTGCCAAACAACATGTGTACCAAGTTTGGATAGATTTCATCAAAGATTGGCCGAGTTATTAACGTTTAAAATTGAACACGACAGAACGACAGAACGACAGAACGACAGGTTGATTAATGGTACCACTACGCTAAGGCTCACTCACTTCGTGGCTCGCCCCACAGATAAACATAGATATAGATAGGTATTGTGGGGCTTTATGTTACTTGGTTACAAATACAATATTACACTACGGTAACCTAAAACTAATATTAAACTTAATTACTCTACAGTACGTACAACTACACAATTGATTTTATTGCATATAAATGCTACCTAGACTAAATTCATGACTTAATATTAATGGAAACTTGACTACAATTAATTGATAATAATCAACTAAGGAAGGTCGACGACTTCCAGTACCTTGGATCATGGATAGCGAGTAGCAAAAATGACATAGAAGTTAGGAAAGCAAAGGCTTAAAAAAGTAAAGTAAAAAGTAAATTTTATTCGGCCGCGAGGCTAGATTGCGCACAAAGTCTAACGACTTATTTCCGTGCGGTCCCCCCAGAACTTTACTCCCCAGAGGAAACTCCATTACTCATTTAGCTACCACTTAATGATGCAGGGCAGAGATGCGCCCTGGCTGGTTCCTTTGAAGCATTCGTGCCGAAACGAAAACTGCCCTGGCCCATGTGAGGATCGAACCCACAACCTACGGGAGATGTGAATTCCATGCAACCACTACACCAAGGTGGAACCTGAATTGGGTTTGGGTAGCTTTATCAAAAATGGATACCATCTGGAAATCAGATCTCTCCAGCACCTGAAGACTAAGTTAATTATGTTAATAGTATGATAATGATCTCCATAGCGCAAAATATCAACCGACCCAATTGGGGCTCGAACGCGGTACCTAGGTTTCAAACTTCCGGTTATCATCAGCCGGGTGTGTCCTAAGACTACTGAGCTACAAGGACGGATGGAGATTTATTCGCTATGGAGTGGGCAATCATAGTTTGGCCTTTTATAGTCACTCAAAGGAAAGTACAACAGAAGACTAAGTCCTTTGTGGAACTTGACAGTGGAAAGTGTACCTTTATACGAGGGTGAGACCTGGACAGTGGCCACTGACTAAATCACTTGAACATCGAATTTATGGTTGCTACACAAGACGTAACGGCGGGGTAGCTCAGTTGGTTGAGCGCCGGGCCTGCAATCTATTGGTTGTAGGTTCAGCCCCGCCAGGGTCCACTCAGCCTTTCATCCACTGGGGTCGATGAAATTAGTACCAGTTAAATAACTGGGAGCAAATCTTGGGATAGGAGTAGCGCCCACCCCTACCCTCGGGTAGCAGCTATCGAAAGAGGAGCCTTCGGGTCGCCTCCGGCTTTGGCCGGCTGCTTTTTTTGCTTTGCTTACACAAGACTACTAAGGGCAACCCTAAACTTTAGCTGGAGACAACACATGACAAACGCCGAGCTCTATAGTACTATACCACCTGTATCAACTACCCTCCGCTCCGTGAACGCAGATTAAGATTCAGTGGGCACTGCTGGAGAAGTTAAGACGAGGTCGTACCAGATCTACTTTTCTGGCAATCAACACAAGGAAAGCGTAGCCGTGGACAACCGGCTATAACATAGACCACCTTGAAAGGGATACTACTAGGATCGGCATTGCAGCTGCATTTTTAAGAATGCTGTGCCGGCGTGTCGACAAAATTGCGCAGCTACAACACCCTATCACCCATGACATTTGCTAGATCAACCGCATCTTCAAGGCCAGTGTCCTTTAAGATGCGTCTCAAGAAAGTCATGGGCTGTCCACCATGCTTATTCACTCCATGAGGCTGCCAAAGCACAAGATTGTGCACATGATGGTCCTCACGACGAAAGCAATATCCTGCAAAGCGGAGGCGGTTTTCTTCTAGTGTCAAACTTGGGGGAACCAATGAGACACCTGCAATGTTATATAGTGTCTGGTTGGAGATGTGTGCATTGTACTTGACACAATGAACCCGGCGTAGCATTCTTGTGAATGTGCCATCCAGAGATTTGGTGTCCTCAGCAGTTAGAGCCCAGCATGGACTCCCATAGAGGAGTACTGGAACTACTGCTGCTCTAAAAAATCGGACCTTAAGTTTCCGATTAATTCTATGTGACATCCAAATCCTGGAAAGCCTATTCAAGGCTGCCCATGCCTTTCCCTTACGTATTCAAAGACACCTGACTTAACTTAGAAACGAAATTGCGACAAGTTTGGAGAATCGGGAAGCCTGGAAGGATCTCATTTCCACTGTCCGAGTTTGCTCGCTCTACAGTAGTAGTTGTTAAGTAACTTAACCTTAAACAACTTAATTAAGTAACTTAAAATTAAGCAACTTAATTAAGTAACTTAAGCCTATTGATAACTTTCGAAAAATATTTTTCACCGTGCTTTCCCCAGATAACCAGTTATCCAAAGTGATGCCCAAATATTTATCTTTCTTTTTATTTCTATATCTTAACACCATAAACCATAACTACTGCAGCTACTACTTTAGCTACTTCAAACTTACGAACAGAGGCCTACAGAGGGGCATATAGCCCGAATTTAACTTTGTATGATATAAAATTTTGTTGATCTAAAATTATGTTGTTTGTTGATTTAAAATTTGTTGATCAATCTCTTGATTTAAAATTTTTATGATTATCGGTCCTATTCTATTTTAAACATAATTTGCTATTGATATTAATTTTAGTTACTGTAGGTACAGTAAGCATTGCAGTAGGTATTGGTCGGATAAGGTAAATATATCCAAGTTAAATATTGTAATAAAAGTACACCTTAGAGTTAAGAGTACTTCTCGAATTAGATTGTATTTATAAATTATAAAATACTGTAGCAATAAACCGATCGATGTTCTTGTTAAACTGAATTGCACATTATGCAATAACTTTGTACCTCGTTGCAATATTTGCATCCGCACTCTCTCACTAATTTCGCTTGTCTAACAGACCTCTTTAATCTGGTCACGTGATCAGACCATAACTATATAAATAGTGTGTTTTCGTATATTTAACTATTTTTATTTTACCTTTTACCTGACACTCACGAGGTGGTTGTATTACAGTAGTGTATACAAAATCTAAAAACAAGATCGCATTTCAATTTGTTATTATTAGCAAATACCATCGGATTAAACGCGACTTATATATTAATTTATCCAATGAAGGTCAATTGCTACAATACTTGAACCTTTAATTGCATTTTATAAATTAATTATTGACTTTCCAATAGTATCACTAGCTACTGTTTACTGAACAACATAATTCCAATAGCTTCTTCTGATCAACCCATTGATTGGTTAACAGATAACTAAGTAGCATTATGGTTAGTGTAATTCCTTGGATATTGATTGGTTGTGATTTAACATAGCTAAATCAGACTTGATACCATGGGAGTAAGTAAAATAATCCCAGTCAGCCATTATTAGCAGCTGGTTCCGTTCTTAGCAATAGGCCCACCATTGTTGGATGGAATTTAGCAATCCCTTATAATATTGTTTTGAGATATTGTTAAAATCCACCATCCTGATTTATTACAACTATTTACTTACGGTACGGTAGCTAATAATGCATAAATCCTGCTATGCTTCTTAACATGGCTACAAATTGAAGTGTTATTATTCGTAACCTGTCTCTTTGTCTTTGTGTTACTTTGCCATTGCATCTGCATCAAGACTATTACACAGTATTTGGTATTTAATACCTTTTAAAATTCAAATAATGTAACATTCTGTGTAGGGATTCTGTATTCTGAAAGTAAATGAAGTAAAGTAATATATAATAACCTGCCCATGTGAAGAATACCAAGATTTCACTTTTCGGTCGACTTTTTATTGGAATTTTATATATGAGATTTTTTATTTTTTTTAATTTATCTTTATTAAGTGTTTTATAGCGCTTATTTCTGTCTTATAACCTGTACATATACTAATTCGTTTATTGTTTTGGTTAGGTTCAGCCCTTCTGTAACCTGTGGTTTTGGTAAAAACCAGGTATTCTTCACATGGGGGTAACTGCAAAGTGAAATATAACGGCAGAACGTCTGGTATTCTTCACATGTGCCTAATAACTACTGTACATACAAAGTTTACTGGATATTGGGCCTATCCCACTTTCTCATCATTTTGTTTTATATGTTATTGTGGGGCGAGCCTCGAAATCTGATGAGCTTTTGCGTTGCGGAATAATTAGTGGACCATCTACGTTTTACAGATGTTAGAAATGTTTGAGCGCTAATAAGTCTCTCAATCATTGATAAAAATGGAACCAAATTGGTTCACTTGTCTGCTTATAGTCTATCAAAAGTTTAGAAATGCTACAAAGAGACTTATTTAGTTCAGCTGTAAGCCACAAGGGGGCGAACCCTGGTAGCAGCTATAATTATAGAACTACTAACCATTACAATTTGGTTAATATTCTTATATTTATTATGAGTGTGTTCAGGTTCACAATTAATTCTTCTGATATGCAAAGGCTCTTATATTGCACTTACTGTACATGACGTACCGGTAGTACATTCACGTAGAACTGTGTATTGCCTTGGGGTGGTTATTATATATGCTTCTTTGCATGTCACACAATTTTCGAGTTAATTAATGTAGTTTTTTATTAAATTTAGTATACATATCATTGTTATTACCAGGTAGTTATTTCTTCTGCAGTATAACAATACAATTAATTATAATATAGATAATACCTAGTAATGTGATCTAAGTTCTTAACTATATTGATGTTGTGATTGAGGTGAGTTATTAATTAATCGATTATTAACTTTTCAGTCTAAATTTTATTGGACTTTTATATTTGAGGAATTTGTATTTTTTAAATTTCACCTTATTGTTTTTTAGCCAATAGATATATAATAATTCGTTTGGTTAAATTCATCCAGATAGGGGGGAAACTGGACGCAATGAAAATTCATCCCTCTCCAGGGGAAATTCGACACAAATAACAGCTGATAACTCTCAATATTAAAACTGTAACC
Source organism: Nemertoderma westbladi (assembly GCA_032718475.1). Lineage (NCBI taxonomy): Eukaryota > Metazoa > Xenacoelomorpha > Nemertodermatida > Nemertodermatidae > Nemertoderma > Nemertoderma westbladi. Next base: position 41,263 of record JAUCBJ010007191.1, read on the forward strand.
TGTTCTATTGTGTTTAGTTTATTGTTTTGGTTAAAATAACGTGCCACTGTAACCTGCTCCTTTCCCTAAATTGAGAATTTAACATTGAGGCGGGATATTAATTCGCCAAGGCGGGTTTTGCGTCGAGTTTACCCCCCTGTATCAATTGATCACATGGGGGTAAACTGCAAACTTAAAGTCTAGCAATTCACATGGATGAGCTCATTACTTAGCAGTGAGTGGCAGTGGACTGGCCGTGCTAAATATTTTCTTCACATGGGCCAAATATTTACACAATCTTGGTATCCAATTCAGGATACCGGTTTTTTTTTGGATTTAAATCTGGAGAAACGATTTTGAGGCCTTTTCATCTTCAAAAGATTAATGAGTTTGTTGAAGAGCAAGCTTTTTTTTAACTACACTCTAGAGTTTCAACTTAATAATTATCTTAGACATAGACAGTCACCAGGAAGTAAGGGGAAGGCATAGGCAGTAGAATGGTCTGTCTAGGATTTGGAAGTCCGGAAGAATAAAACGGATTCTCAAGGTCCGATTATTTAGAGCAGCAGTAATTCCAGTACTCCTCTATGGGTGTCCATGCTGGGCTCTAACTGCAGAGGACACCAAATCTCTGGATGGCACATTCACAAGAGTGCTACGCCGGGTTCATTGTGTCTAGTACAATAAAGACTTCACCAACCAGTCATTACACAGTATTGGTAGTGTCTCCATTAGACCCCCTAAGCTTGGTACTTTAACGGAACCGCCTCCTAATTGCAGGACATTTCTTCTGCCGTGAGGACCAGACCAGCATCGAATGCTTTGGCGATATTATGATGAGAATAAACATGGTGTACAGCCCATGACATTCTCGGGATGCCTCTTAAATGACAGTGGCCTTTGAAGATGCGGATAATCTCGCGAAATTTATGGGGGATAGCGATAGGGATATTGCAATATAATTCAATTTATTTCAATATTTATATAGAATTGTAATTCAATGTAATCCCATTGATTTCAATAATAAAACTGATTGATTTCAATAGCATGCTTATTCTCATCATAATATCGCCAAAACATTCGATTGTGCGCAGCACATGCTGGTCTGGTCCTCACGGCAGAAGCAATGTCCTGCAAATAGGAGGCGGTTCCGTTAAAGTACCAAGCTTAGGGGGTCTAATGGAGACACCACCAATACTGTGTAATGACTGGTATGTGATTGAATCATATACTGATTGACTGTATAAATATAGAATTTTGATCCATTTGTGATACCATACTAAGTTCGCCTAAATTGGAACTAAATTCGCCAAGATTGGAACTAAATTCGTAGGAATTGGAACTAAATTCGTTTTGATATTCTGGGATTGGAACTAAGTTCGCTTTATAAAATTTATTTTGAAATTAAATTCGTTTCAATTGGAACTAAATTCGCCTTTGAAAATGTGCGATTGGAACAAAGTTCGTGGTACAGTTAGGAGTGCTAACAGTTTGTTATACTGTAGTATAATGATACCGAACTACGCACGCAACCCAATAATCCTTTATATTATATTAATAATGTTCATTGTTTTTCTTCTTTCTTCAAACAGTTTGTCTGTATATAGTGTATACTGTGTGGTTAACTTCTTTCGTCAGTAGGCTTACTTTACAATGTTTTTTAAAGACGTAGGCCTACTGTAATTTTGTAATTTATATCATTTTCATTTGCAGGACAGTTGATGTAATATACGAGGGGATCTTTGACATCATCTATGGCTGAGCAGATGGGACCGTCTGGTCTTTTGGATCGATTAATCCGGGCGTCTGTAACGGATGCGGAGCCGGAAACGGAATCGGCTTCGGCGACAGAGTCTGGCGCTGTCTCAGTGTCTGGACGCAGTATGGGTACGTAACCATGGAAAAACGGACGCAGTGTGGGTAGGAAACTATGAAAAATCCCTAGGCTATTTTTGCCGTCGAAAGGGGAAACAGGAATGGGAATTCATTTAATGTTTCAAAAAAATTTACACTATAAGACTGTAACCCGATCCTATTCCATAAATTAAAAGTGAAAATTTCACTAAAATAAATTTTTTTAATACACATTTTTAGGTAATTTTCCACTTTCTTTTCCAATTTTTTTTATTTAAATATTTTTTTGTAATAATAATAATAATTGTAGTTGGAACTTGTACAAAATTTCGGTAATCTTATATTTCTTCAATATTACTGCAGATTCAACGTCGGAAGCTTCAAAAACGGGGGCTGAGAAAGCAGAAGAGAAATTTATGGAAATTATACACAAAATCCCCTGTAAGTTACAGACGTTTATACAGAAAATCGGGTCAGAGTAAAACGCGGATCCGGATCAGGATCCGGATTCTATCATTTAACATTGTCCCTATGGAAGTCGACTGAATTTACATTTTTAGGGTGTAATCTGCGGATCCGTGCACTGCTAAATTTACCGAATCCGTAACCGAGTGTAAAATGCGGATTGGCCTTTTTTTCAGATCCGGAACGGAGTGTAAAGCGCGGATTCATGTTTTAGGCTAAATCCTGAACGGAGTGTAAAACGCGGATTCATTTTTCTACTGAATCCGGGATTGGGTGTAAAATACGGATTCAGGTTTATTACAAAGTTTTATTAAATCCGGGAAGGGGTGTAAAACGCGGATTCAGGTTAATTACCATGTTTTATTGGATCCGGGAAGGGGTGTAAAACGCGGATTCTAGTTAATTACCAAGTTTTATTGGATCCGGAATGGAGTGTAAAACGCGGATTTACGTTAATTATCAAGTTTTATTGGATCCGGAATGGAGTGTAAAACACGGATTTACGTTAATTACTAAGTTTTATTGGATCCGGAATGGAGTGTAAAACACGGATTTACGTTAATTATCAAGTTTTATTGGATCCGGAATGGAGTGTAAAACGCGGATTCAAGTTAATTACCATGTTTTATTGGATCCGGGAAGGGGTGTAAAACGCGGATTCTAGTTAATTACCAAGTTTTATTGGATCCGGGAAGGGGTGTAAAACGCGGATTTACGTTAATTACTAAGTTTTATTGGATCCGGAATGGAGTGTAAAACACGGATTTACGTTAATTATCAAGTTTTATTGGATCCGGAATGGAGTGTAAAACACGGATTTACGTTAATTACTCAAGTTTTATTGGATCCGGAATGGAGTGTAAAACACGGATTTACGTTAATTACCAAGTTTTATTGGATCCGGAATGGAGTGTAAAACGCGGATTCAAGTTAATTACCATGTTTTATTGGATCCGGGAAGGGGTGTAAAACGCGGATTCTAGTTAATTACCAAGTTTTATTGGATCCGGAATGGAGTGTAAAACACGGATTTACGTTAATTACCAAGTTTTATTGGATCCGGAATGGAGTGTAAAACACGGATTTACGTTAATTACCAAGTTTTATTGGATCCGGAATGGAGTGTAAAACGCGGATTCAAGTTAATTACCATGTTTTATTGGATCCGGGAAGGGGTGTAAAACGCGGATTCTAGTTAATTACCAAGTTTTATTGGATCCGGAATGGAGTGTAAAACGCGGATTTACGTTAATTACCAAGTTTTATTGGATCCGGAATGGAGTGTAAAACGCGGATTCAAGTTAATTACCATGTTTTATTGGATCCGGGAAGGGGTGTAAAACGCGGATTCTACGTTAATTACCAAGTTTTATTGGATCCGGAATGGAGTGTAAAACACGGATTTACGTTAATTACCAAGTTTTATTGGATCCGGAATGGAGTGTAAAACACGGATTTACGTTAATTACCAAGTTTTATTGGATCCGGAACGGAGTGTAAAACACGGATTTATGTTAATTACCAAGTTTTATTGGATCCGGGAAGGGGTGTAAAACGCGGATTCAAGTTAATTAGTAAGTTTTAATGAACAATTTGTAAAACGCATATGCAATAAAGACCCAGACCCTCATCTAGTTACAATTATTAATTAGTGCAATGTTTATTGTTCTTTAGTAACTTTTCTTGGCTTGCTGACTTTCCTGGTTTTTTTCTTCTCCGGACTCGGGGTGCACGATGTTTGCGTAGTGAGTTCAAGCGGCTCAACAATGGCTGTATCATTGGTTGGACTCGGAATAACGAATCCCGTAAATGGAACCTTTACAAAGTCATCACTGTCATCCATGTTTAATAAGAAATTAAATAAGAAATTATACTGAACAGTTCAGCCTCCATAAATTAGGAAGGCAGCACGCTTGCAAGGCCTTAAATAGAGTACGCTATGATGCAGTACAAACTACCGCCAGCTAGGCAGAACATTGATTCTTGTTTGTAAGGGAGGTTGGGATGGATAAGCCAATCAGGGAACAGGACAGTAATCCTACCATACAATTGTCTACAGAGCTGCTCTACCAGAGAGGTCACGTTCCCACGGTAGTATAGTTTTTCAGCTAATCAATATCTAATAATGTCTGACGGCCAAGCATCACCATCGCCCTTATTAATAATTCATTGGGAAGCATTGACCCCTATTAAGGTGTCCCCCAGAGCCGGATTAAGCTTATGTGTGGCCCCTAGACATAGACAAATTATTAAGGTGTCTATTAACTATTAAGGTGTCCCCCATTAATGTTTGTGTCCCTCATTAATGTGTGTCCCTCATTAATAGTTGTGTCCCTCATTAACAAACTCAGTAATTAACGTAAATCCGCATTTTACACCCCTTCCCGGATCCAGTAACACTTTGTAATTAACCTGAATCAATCCGCGTTTTACACCCCTTCCCGGATCCAGTAACACTTGGTAAATAAATTGAATCCGCGTTTTACACCCCTTCCCGGATCCATTAAAACTTGGTAATTAACGAAAATCCGTGTTTTACACTCCATTCCGGATCCAACAAAACTTGGTAATTAACGAAAATCCGTGTTTTACACTCCATTCCGGATCCAATAAAACTTGGTAATTAACATAAATCCGTGTTTTGCACTCCATTCCGGATCCAATAAAACTTGGTAATTAACGTAAATCCGTGTTTTACACTCCATTCCGGATCCAACAAAACTTGGTAATTAACATAAATCCGTGTTTTGCACTCCATTCCGGATCCAACAAAACTTGGTAATTAACGAAAATCCGTGTTTTACACTCCATTCCGGATCCAACAAAACTTGGTAATTAACGGAAATCCGTGTTTTACACTCCTTTCCGGATCCAACAAAACTTGGTATTTAACGAAAATCCGTGTTTTACACTCCATTCCGGATCCAACAAAACTTGGTAATTAACGGAAATCCGTGTTTTACACTCCTTTCCGGATCCAACAAAACTTGGTAATTAATAAAAATCCGTGTTTTACACTCCATTCCGGATCCAACAAAACTTGGTAATTAACGTAAATCCGCGTTTTACACTCCATTCCGGATCCAACAAAATTTGGTAATTAACGAAAATCCGTGTTTTACACTCCTTTCCGGATCCAACAAAACTTGGTAATTAACGAAAATCCGCGTTTTACACTCCATTCCGGATCCAACAAAACTTGGTAATTAACGAAAATCCGCGTTTTACACTCCATTCCGGATCCAACAAAATTTGGTAATTAACGAAAATCCGTGTTTTACACTCCTTTCCGGATCCAACAAAACTTGGTAATTAACGAAAATCCGTGTTTTACACTCCATTCCGGATCCAACAAAACTTGGTAATTAACGGAAATCCGTGTTTTACACTCCTTTCCGGATCCAACAAAACTTGGTAATTAATAAAAATCCGTGTTTTACACTCCATTCCGGATCCAACAAAACTTGGTAATTAACGTAAATCCGCGTTTTACACTCCATTCCGGATCCAACAAAACTTGGTAATTAACGAAAATCCGCGTTTTACACTCCATTCCGGATCCAACAAAATTTGGTAATTAACGAAAATCCGTGTTTTACACTCCTTTCCGGATCCAACAAAACTTGGTAATTAACGAAAATCCGTGTTTTACACTCCATTCCGGATCCAACAAAACTTGGTAATTAACGGAAATCCGTGTTTTACACTCCTTTCCGGATCCAACAAAACTTGGTAATTAATAAAAATCCGTGTTTTACACTCCATTCCGGATCCAACAAAACTTGGTAATTAACGAAAATCCGCGTTTTACACTCCATTCCGGATCCAACAAAATTTGGTAATTAACGAAAATCCGTGTTTTACACTCCTTTCCGGATCCAACAAAACTTGGTAATTAACGAAAATCCGTGTTTTACACTCCATTCCGGATCCAACAAAACTTGGTAATTAACGGAAATCCGTGTTTTACACTCCTTTCCGGATCCAACAAAACTTGGTAATTAATAAAAATCCGTGTTTTACGCTCCATTCCGGATCCAACAAAACTTGGTAATTAACGTAAATCCGCGTTTTACACTCCATTCCGGATCCAACAAAATTTGGTAATTAACGAAAATCCGTGTTTTACACTCCTTTCCGGATCCAACAAAACTTGGTAATTAACGAAAATCCGCGTTTTACACTCCATTCCGGATCCAACAAAACTTGGTAATTAACGAAAATCCGCGTTTTACACTCCATTCCGGATCCAACAAAATTTGGTAATTAACGAAAATCCGTGTTTTACACTCCATTCCGGATCCAACAAAACTTGATAATTAACGAAAATCCGTGTTTTACACTCCATTCCGGATCCATTAAAACTTGGTAATTAACGTAAATCCGTATTTTACACTCCATTCCGGATTCACAAAATATATGAATCCGCGTTTTACACTGCAATACGGATTGCGTATTTCAGAATCCGCATATTACACTCAGTTACGGATTGTATGTAAATCCGGATCCACCTTTTACACTCGCAAATCCGGGTCCTGATCCGTATCCGGATCCTGAATCCGGATCCGGATCCGGATCCGCGTTTTACACCTACCCACAAATTGGGAATTGTCTGTCTGTCTGTCGGTCCGCCTCAACGTTAAAGGTTATTGACCTTTAACGTTGAGGCGGACCTGGTTGGCGGGAAGTTTAAAATGTTTTGTAAAATTATGAGAGATGATTATGACTTCGTGTTCCATAAGTGTTACTATTGATAGTAACAATGTGTTGGCAAGCTGTATTTTTCGAGGTGTTTGTTATTATAAATTTATTATAGGAAGGGATCTAGGGGTCTTTACCTCGAATGATAAGTTTATTTTACCGAAAATAACTTATCTTTTATTGGCGCAATTGTAGGACTAATCCCATCACATGCGTACTTTTTAACCGGGTTGTGTACAAATTTAGGAATCGCGTAATTTTTCTTGAAATTAATATCTCATATCTCTCCAAACCACGTACGCGTTTCGACCTTACTGGGTATCATCAGCGTGGTGTCGCATTCGAACCTGGGACCTCGAGGTGGAAGCCGAGACTACAACCACTAGGCCACAGGTTCTTGAGATATGGAGTATTAACTTCAAAGCCAGCTGCCATCATAAGTGTTACTAGGTGCACTACAATGACGTTACAACGTGTTACTTGGTGCACTACAATGACGTTACAACGTGTTACTTGGTGCACTACAATGACGTTACAATGTGTTACTAGGTGCACTACAATGACGTTACAACGTGTTACTAGGTGCACTACAATGACGTTACAACGTGTTCCTTGGTGCACTATAATGACGTTACAACGTGTTACTAGGTACACTACAATGACGTTATAACGTGTTACTAGGTGCACTACAATGACGTTACAACGTGTTAATAGGTGCACTACAATGACGTTATAACGTGTTACTAGGTGCACTACAATGACGCTACAACGTGTTACTTGGTGCACTACAATGACGTTACAACGTGTTACTAGGTGCACTACAATGACGCTACAACGTGTTACTAGGTGCACTACAATGACGTTATAACGTGTTACTTGGTGCACTACAATGACGTTATAACGTGTTACTAGGTGCACTACAATGACGCTACAATGTGTTACTTGGTGCACTACAATGACGTTACAACGTGTTACTAGGTGCACTACAATGACGTTATAACGTGTTACTTGGTGCACTACAATGACGTTATAACGTGTTACTAGGTGCACTACAATGACGCTACAACGTGTTACTTGGTGCACTACAATGACGTTACAACGTGTTACTAGGTGCACTACAATGACGTTACAACGTGTTACTAGGTGCACTATAATGACGTTACAACGTGTTACTTGGTGCACTACAATGACGTTATAACGTGTTACTTGGTGCACTACAATGACGTTACAACGTGTTACTAGGTGCACTACAATGACGTTATAACGTGTTACTTGGTGCACTACAATGACGTTACAACGTGTTACTTGGTGCACTACAATGACGTTATAACGTGTTACTAGGTGCACTACAATGACGTTACAACGTGTTACTAGGTGCACTACAATGACGTTATAACGTGTTACTTGGTGCACTACAATGACGTTATAACGTGTTACTTGGTGCACTACAATGACGCTACAACGTGTTACTAGGTGCACTACAATGACGTTATAACGTGTTACTTGGTGCACTACAATGACGTTATAACGTGTTACTTGGTGCACTACAATGACGCTACAACGTGTTACTTGGTGCACTACAATGACGTTACGTGTTACTTGGTGCACCACAATGACGTTACGCGTTACTTGGTGCACTACAATGACGTTACAACGTGTTACTAGGTGCACTACAATGACGTTATAACGTGTTACTAGGTGCACTACAATGACGTTACAACGTGTTACTAGGTGCACTACAATGACGTTATAACGTGTTACTTGGTGCACTACAATGACGTTACAACGTGTTACTAGGTGCACTACAATGACGTTACAACGTGTTACTAGGTGCACTACAATGACGTTATAACATGTTACTAGGTGCACTACAATGTCGTTACAACGTGTTACTAGGTGCACTACAATGACGTTATAACGTGTTACTAGGTGCACTACAATGACGTTATAACATGTTACTAGGTGCACTACAATGACGTTACAACGTGTTCCTTGGTGCACTACAATGACGTTACAACGTGTTACTAGGTACACTACAATGACGTTATAACGTGTTACTAGGTGCACTACAATGACGTTACAACGTGTTAATAGGTGCACTACAATGACGTTATAACGTGTTACTTGGTGCACTACAATGACGTTACAATGTGTTACTTGGTGCACTACAATGACGTTACAACGTGTTACTAGGTGCACTACAATGACGTTACAATGTGTTACTAGGTGCACTACAATGACGTTATAACATGTTACTAGGTGCACTACAATGACGTTACAACGTGTTCCTTGGTGCACTACAATGACGTTACAACGTGTTACTAGGTACACTACAATGACGTTATAACGTGTTACTAGGTGCACTACAATGACGTTACAACGTGTTAATAGGTGCACTACAATGACGTTATAACGTGTTACTTGGTGCACTACAATGACGTTATAACGTGTTACTTGGTGCACTACAATGACGTTACAATGTGTTACTTGGTGCACTACAATGACGTTACAACGTGTTACTAGGTGCACTACAATGACGTTACAACGTGTTACTAGGTGCACTACAATGACGTTATAACATGTTACTAGGTGCACTACAATGTCGTTACAACGTGTTACTAGGTGCACTACAATGACGTTATAACGTGTTACTAGGTGCACTACAATGACGTTACAACGTGTTACTAGGTGCACTACAATGACGTTATAACGTGTTACTTGGTGCACTACAATGACGTTACAATGTGTTACTTGGTGCACTACAATGACGTTACAACGTGTTACTAGGTGCACTACAATGACGTTACAACGTGTTACTAGGTGCACTACAATGACGTTACAACGTGTTACTTGGTGCACTACAATGACGTTACAACGTGTTACTAGGTGCACTACAATGACGTTATAACGTGTTACTAGGTGCACTACAATGACGTTACAACGTGTTACTTGGTGCACTACAATGACGTTCCAACGTGTTACTTGGTGCACTACAATGACGTTACGTGTTACTTGGTGCACCACAATGACGTTACGCGTTACTTGGTGCACTACAATGACGTTACAACGTGTTACTAGGTGCACTACAATGACGTTACAACGTGTTACTAGGTGCACTACAATGACGTTACAACGTGTTACTAGGTGCACTACAATGACGTTACAACGTGTTACTAGGTGCACTACAATGACGTTACAACGTGTTACTTGGTGCACTACAATGACGTTACAACGTGTTACTTGGTGCACTACAATGACGTTACGTGTTACTTGGTGCACTACAATGACGTTACGTGTTACTTGGTGCACCACAATGACGTTACGTGTTACTTGGTGCACCACAATGACGTTACGTGTTACTTGGTGCACTACAATGACGTTACAACGTGTTACTTGGTGCACTACAATGACGTTACGTGTTACTTGGTGCACTACAATGACGTTACGTGTTACTTGGTGCACTACAATGACGTTACAACGTGTTACTTGGTGCACTACAATGACGTTACGTGTTACTTGGTGCACCACAATGACGTTACGTGTTACTTGGTGCACCACAATGACGTTACGTGTTACTTGGTGCACTACAATGACGTTACAACGTGTTACTTGGTGCACTACAATGACGTTACGTGTTACTTGGTGCACTACAATGACGTTACGTGTTACTTGGTGCACTACAATGACGTTACAACGTGTTACTTGGTGCACTACAATGACGTTACGTGTTACTTGGTGCACTACAATGACGTTACAACGTGTTACTTGGTGCACTACAATGACGTTACGTGTTACTTGGTGCACTACAATGACGTTACGTGTTACTTGGTGCACTACAATGACGTTACAACGTGTTACTTGGTGCACTACAATGACGTTACAACGTGTTACTTGGTGCACTACAATGACGTTACGTGTTACTAGGTGCACTACAATGACGTTACGTGTTACTAGGTGCACTACAATGACGTTACGTGTTACTTGGTGCACTACAATGACTGTTATTCCTATGTGATCAGATCAAACACGGCAGGACGCATCAAGGAACCATTACTAGCAGCCCCCCCAACCCCCGTCCTACTGCACCAGTGGCACCGCAGCTATTATTCATGGATATTGATTTGTTGGCACTGTTGGGTTGGACAGATCGCGTTGCGAGTACCGACAAATAGCCGTATATCGCTTACCAGATATAGGGACACAGGGAACACATATTCCTGGGCACCATTTATATGGGTCTAACGAGGTCTTTAAACACCACGCTGCCACGTATTATACATTTAAAAAAGATTTATTTGTATAAATTTATATTTTAATTTAATATTAAAGCCCTGAAGAAGTCCGTGAGGGTCAAACGACTGTCGGTAAAAACAATTATTGTTGTTTGGGCGACTCTTTACCTCATCTAACATATTACATAATAATATATGGGGTCAGTAAGTAATAAGTGAAACTAGTTGCGGAAACAAACCACAGCGTATACGATCTAATTCTACAGTCCACACCAGTTCTACAATAAGTAATTGAGATATAAAACGTAAAATATTCGCATCAACACAAAGGCACACAAATAAATAAATGTACAAATACTCGTAATGGAGTTACTTGCATTACATACTGTATACTTATAGAGATTGGCTTCAAAATATTTAATAAACAAAAAGGTCAGTTGTAGTTGGTGGCAAACGGAGATTAACTACGGAAGGCCGATCGCTAAATGCATTACTCAATAAAAAATATTGTATTAAAACAGGAGTGAAAGACGTTAGCTAACAATATGACGTCATTCTAAAACAATATAATGTTAAGCGATTAATTATATGTAGAATATCAGCTCGGGAATCTGTCCGTCTTCCACTGAAGTCCCGTTATTATTACCGGAAGCGTGGAAAAACTGAAACACGACCTTACTGCCTCCGGTTGGCGACTCGTACGTAACCTTCCGACGTCCGGAAGTCCCGTAATACGAGTCGGAACCGCACATAGTAGCGGAACAGGTGTAGTTAACCCCGGGGAGTATCTCTACCGGCTCCCGGAACATTATCCGAAAGGTGCGGTTGGATCCGTCGCAGGTAAACCCGCTGTCCGACTCAGCGAGGAGTCGTCCGCTGTCGGACTCGGCCACCTGGATGGTGACCTGGTAGTCGGTGGATCCGTGGATCGAGCCGAACAACCCGAAACCCACCACGTAGACGCGGTGGTTCACCGTGAACTTCACGCGATCCGAAGTGCCGCTGTAACCCCAGCGACTCTCCGTCTGGAGGAACCGCCGGACTATGTGTTCCCGACCGGTGAGACAGCAGCGCGGGCGGTCCGAGAACGGAGTAGGACTCGGTTTCGGGTTCACCGTGAAGTAGAAGAAGAGATTGAGCGTCTGTTTGTCCGAGAGGATCTCGGATTGGGCGGGGACCGAGGCGAACTCCTCCAACGTCATCAACGGGAATCGCACGGCGTAGAGCGCGTCGCCCAACGCGGCTCTCTGATTGGCTGGTTCAACCGCTTCGCCGCGTCTCGCGCATTCAACGCGGGACCAGTTGACGACGGCGTCGAACAACTGGGATTCGCGGACGTTGAGGGAGTCTCGGGTGAGCACAGCGGCTAGCGTGTCCCGGTCGAGGTCAGTGAACCCGTCTGCACACAGAGACTCCACCGTGTGCTTGTCGATGGTCTGCAGACACAGTTCGGCTAGTTGCGGCTCGTCGAACAGTCTGGCCTGGGTGAGCAGCAGGAAGGCGTTGTCCGCCGTTAGATTGGTCTTGAGGAACTCCACGCAGTGGGTTTCCAACGAAGGCACCGCGTACTTCTTCGCCGTGTACAGAGTCGTCATAACGGTCTCTGCATCGATCTCTACTTTATCAGAATAAAGGAACTTTAGCAGGGAAAGGAACGCCTTTGGTTCTACATCAGGGAGTTCTATGGTGGTTTGAGTTGTGGCCATTCCTCCGTTAAACATGGCGTCGAACACTGCGCTGCCTACAGACAGGACGAACTTGTGAGCCGGGACGGTTTGGGCGCATTCCGTGGCTGGGTCGTTGGCGACCGCGGTTCGCCCGACCACGAAATGGACGTCCGCGAGGATCTCGTTGTTAAACAGGAATCCTATTCGTTCCTGGAGGGTCGATCGCGACGCCTGCCAGTTGTAGGGGATAGAGCCGCGGTGCACCGCAATCGACTGGTTGTACGCGCGGCACTCCTCTGCCAACCCATTGGCAGTGCCAATATGAGCCATTAAGGGAGTGCTGCCATGGTTACCGGTACCGAGAGATACCATGGTTTCGGATGATGGGGCCACATCCGGCGGCGTTAAAGCATGCGGATCTAATTTGAGGTTGGCGACTTGTGCTACAGGATTATTCATTGACACGGAGGAATTAGCTGTTCCGGTTCGTATTGGGGACACCGACACGCTACGATTACTAGATGGCGTCGGTGTCTCATTCTGGCTTTTGGAATCAGAATCTTTATTATGAAGGTGATTGCTAGGAAACGACATATGGCTAGACACTAGACTTGACTAAATTCCACAGAACACAAAATATCTACACATTACTGCGGTATTCTGGTATTAGTACGTTTGTACTACGGCTGTACGGTACTACAGTATTAGTACGTTTGAACGACATACCGGAAATCTATACACCAGTCTGCCAGTACACCGGCCACAGGCAGACCGGTAATACTGTAATATATCAGCTGTTATTAATATCGCCAGAATAATAATAAAATATTAAATTTTGCACATATACAGTAGAATGACAATTATGAACATACAGTATATATCTAGCAAAGTACGCTAATAAGCGTGTATGATGTACTCGTAATGTTATAATAAAAATACAGGTAATGGTATAAACACACAATGACTAACTACAGTAGAATTAGTAAAATAATTAAAATTTTAGAGTAGTTAATTACTAATCACAGTACTTACATAAACAGTTAATTATTAAGTAAAAATACTTGAATTATATTAAAATGAAATTAAAGAAAAATGATACCGGTATTAAAAAACCGGCAAAGCATACTTAGTTTCAAATAAAAATAATTAAAATGCGCAAGGGCTTCAACAACATACAGTATATAGGCAAACATTTGGGCTATAAGCAAACATAATGCTCAATAGGACAAATAATACGGTGAAATAAAACGTGCAAAGTAACCTTAAAAGATAGAACGACAATTAATTAAACATAAAAACTATATTTAAAAATTTAACAAAAAATTTTACACAAAGAATAGTACTGTGCAGTAATGTAGTTAACACTGGGGGGGGGGGGGGGGGGGGGTAGATGGGGGGTTGTAAGTGACCGCAATCAATAGAGATAACGCTGCATAGTAAAATTGGCGGTGGCAACTTGGCGAACTGGGACGTCACTGTAGATGTTCATAAGATTCTGTATGGCTTTGTCAAGACGATTTTTAAAAATATTAACAGAAGGATTTCCGAGAAGGTCACGGGCATTCACCACATCCTCACTTAACATATTCCATATATTTACGACCCGAGTTGCAAAACTATTTACATGGAACATATGGAGAGGTGACCAGCGGTATCCCGTTTATATAGAGCTAAAGACGAGCCTCTAGTAGAGTACGAATGCTGATGATTCCTTAATTCGAAGATGCATTAAATCTACATTATCAATGTTATGGACAAACTTGTGTTTATCATATCAGCTCGTATACTGTACGTCTATAGATCAATGTTAGGATACCAAGGGAACGAAGACGTTCTTCATATGTCAATTCCTGAAGGGAAGGAACAATCTTGGTGGCACGATGCTGCACACGTTCTAACAGATCGATGTCTTTCTGCTGGTAGGGGCACCAAACTACTGTAGCATACTCGAGAAGTGGTCTTATAAAAGCTCGATACAGGTTGAGGAACATACGAGGCTCCATAAAGATAAATGTATGTTTCACAAGATTTATAACACGCGTTGCTCTGGCTGCTATTATAGAACAGTGAGTGGAGAATGAAAGATTGGAACTGAACGTTACACCAAGATCCTTTTCTTCATTGACAGATTCTAGAATGGTACCATTCATGGAATAAGATGACTGCGGATTCTTATGTCCAAGATGAACAACTTTACACTTAGTTGGGTTGAACTGAAGATGCCAACGATTTGCCCAATCAGCAAGTGAGTCTAAGTCAGCCTGGAGGCAATTAATATCAGCAGAACTGTGGATTGGCCTGTAATTCTTGGTGTCATCAACAAACACCTTACAAATGGACGATACAACATCAGGAGTGTCATTCACAAATATTAGGAACAAAATAGGAGCAGTCACCGTTCCTTGGGGGACACCACTGGAGACCATATGGGAACTACTTAGTACATCATTTACACGTACACATTGGGAACGATTAGAGAGGAAATTGCTGATCCATTGTGCCACACTACCTTGGATTCCATATGCGTTCAACTTTTGGAGAAGCAGCTTGTGGGATACGGTATCAAAGACACAACGCAAATCGATATATACTACATCGGCTCCGAGAGTGTGGACGGGAGGTCGTCTACATATGTACAGAAATCCTCTAGTACTTCCAATAGTTGGGTAACTGTGGAACGGCGGGACCTTCCTCCATGTTGTGAGACGGTGAATAGGTTGTTTGATTCCAAATGGTTTACCAAAGCATCTCTTACAAACTTCTCACAAACTTTCGCCAAGATGCATGTGAGGGACAGAGGGAGATAGGACGGTAGTTTTCCGGATTGTACAGTTGTATCTAGGCGGTTTCTTAAGTAGAGGATTAATAATTGCAACATGCCAATCATCAGGCACCTCACCTGTTTCAAAGGACATCCTAAATATACTATATGACACGGAACAGCAATCACAGCTGCCAGTTGTTTAAGAACCCTACTATGGAGAAGATCTGGGCCAGCCGACTTATTAGGATTTAGATCACTCAGGGAGTCCAGTACATCATCAACAGAAAAATGAATATGTTCCAAAGGTGGGAGGTTTGTAGTAATATTTGAGATGTTAGGTCTGTAGTCACATGGAATATTGTTGTCGTCGGTGAATACATCGGACTGTCGGAAAATGTATTACTGAATATTTCCGCCATACCAGTTTCTGAATTCACGGATTCACCCTCACTACGCTAGTCACTTCACTATATAGGCCTATAGACAGATAGACTGTATTATATAGGCCTACTACTGTATATCAAGTATATCTGTATATAGACAGATAGACTGTAAGTATGCACTACAGCCAGACAGCACTAGACTATACAGACAGACAGTAGACAGATATAGCAGTACAGCAGTTGTAGGTGTTAGTAAAGGCTGAAAGGAGCAGGTTACAGATGTGAGTTAGATGTTAGGACTAGGAGTACCAAAACAATATACAAAAGTTAACACGTTTTACGGGAATGTCACGATTGGGGTACCTACAAATTCAATACAAAATACAGTAGTATACAGTCTGACCATACTGTAGTGGCGGACTAAACCCTAATTAAATTTGTATGTAACCCTATACATAAGTCATAATCTAAGAAATTTAGCGGAATTTCCAACATTATTGCCACAAGGAGGCCCTCTTATGGCAATAATGTTGGAAATTCCGGTAAATTTCTTTGATTATGACTTAGGGTTAGGGTTACATGACAGTTTTAATTATGTAGGGTTAAGGCCTTTATTCTGACCAACTAACCTTACCAAAATAATATACCAAATATGCCCATAATACAGTATACAATCTTTAATCTTTAAAATCTTAAAAATTAATGGTATCAATGACAGTAAAATACATAAAACTTAGGCCTACTTAAAGAAATCATTAAATTTCTTGCACCGAGAACAGAAAAATAAATGTTATTTATTTGTAGGGAATTAATTTCGCACTACCAAATCGCCAGGGCGACATATTTTCTAACTTTACATCGCAGTGCGACATTATTTCTCAGTATGTCCCTCCGCCATACATTTACTATGCATTTCCAGTATATCCAGTATGTCACCGCGTCAATATTGGGTTTGTTCTGTTGTTCTAGAAAACGTGTAAGTGCGTAACTACAAATAATTCGATCCCCACAAATAAATAAAATTAGATTCACCATTGTTCATAATTAGCACTTTAAAGCTTTTTGGCCTCGTTTTGTTATTTAAACAAAATCACTCATGCTGTAACGCTATAAAGTGCTATTTGGTGAACAATGACGTACAGTTAAAATTGGTTTGTTTATACTGATATTATTCAGCAAATATACATCATATCACTAAAATCTATAAAATCATAAAAAGTTATTAATTTAAATCAACGAAAAAATAAAAATATTTACAAATACAAATAAAAATTTCAAATACTAATAAACAAATAAAAATGACTATTACAGACTACATGACTAAAACAGACAAATCTCACTATCTTCTGTTTAATCATTTTATTACATAAGTTTATTATTATTATTATTATTCAGTAATTAATAATTATAAATAAATAAAGGCGTACAATCAGTCCCTATTTCAATCCACATTACTGTGTAGATACCGTTTCTCAAACTGGGTACCTTTTCTCTTACCCAAATCTTACTAACTCAAACCTGTCTGGGTTACTCAAACCCAAACTGAGTCTGTACTCCCAGATATTCCCATTGGTGATATCTCCTTTGCAGAAGTGAAGGCTGCTGCAAAGAGCATTAAGACCAATCGTGCCAGTGGAGTAGATAGTGTTCCCCCTGAGGTCTTTAACATACCTGAGTGTTTAAAGCTCATCTATCCCATTATAGTAGACATGTACCGAACAACAAGAGTCCCACAAGAAATGAAAACAAATAAGTTCCCAAGAAGGGCAACCTAACACTCTATGGTTCTTTTCGTGGAATCTCATTGATCTCGATTGCTGCAAAGCTATACAATAGAATTATATTAAATCGCATCAGGGACCCCATTGAGAGACTGCTCGGTGGAAATCAGAATGGGTTCCGTAAAGGTCGTGGGACCATGGAGCCCATTTTGGCACTTAGAAGGATAATTGAAGAGTTATCAAAAAAGAAAGACAGGCATCTGGCTGTTATCTTTGTTGACTTCTTCAAGGCCTTTGATTCAGTCTCTCGCTCACGTATGTTCAGCATACTTTCATTATATGGGATTCCTGATGAAGTTATTGCAGCAATCAGATCAGTATATGATGGTTCGACAACATTTGTGTCTACTGTTGATGGTGACACAGAACCATTTGAAGTGTTATGGGGCGTCCTCCTCCAGGGAGACACACTTGCACCATTCTTGTTCATAATTGTGGTTGACTATGTTCTACGCATGTCCTTAGATCATCATAATGATGATGGGGTGATGATAACTCCACCTACTGGCTCCAGAAGTCGAGGAAATCCTGCCAAGTACCGGTACCTAACTGATCTAGACTTTGCTGATGACTTGATGAGTACTCTCAGAATCACTAGAGGGAGCCCAACGGCTCCTCAGCTCATTAGAACATGCTGCTTCTAGTGTTGGTCTTTTTATTAACTCCAGAAAGACCAAAATTTTGACAGTTAACTTTGAAAGTCCTCAGCAAGTCTCATGATCGGATGAGCATACACCATAACCCTCAATACAACAAACTTTTTTAGGGGGTCGGAGCCCCCCCCCCCCCCCCAGTAGTAG
>JAUCBJ010007192.1:0-18591 GCA_032718475.1 Nemertoderma westbladi
AATCTGGCCTCCCTGGTGACCCAGGGTTTGGGCCAGAAAGGTCATCAGGAAAGGGACTCAAAGAATTGTTGGCTGCTCTCTCTCCAGTAGGGGGTGAGACAGGCAGCCGGTCAGGAGTTAACTGACGCCTGTGAGGCCGATTGTGTCCGGTAATTCCACTGGCCTCTAGTGGCCGGACCTCCGCATTGCTAATGTAATCCATAGTGGGGGTTGGGGGGTGCTTTTTTGCCGAGTCAGCTCTCGGGGCAAATACCACACCCTGGTTTGCCATTCCACAGGGTGGGTGTCGCAATGGAGTCAGATATGAGGCCCATCACCCATATCTACTCTGGCGTACATGACCCACCATTGGCTGTTGCAGCTCATCTGCTGGGTCATGCCCTGTACCCTTGCTGCCAGGTGCAGGTCGCAGTGAAGTGCCCTCAGAGTGGACATGAGAACACTCTACTCCTAACCAGCCATTGGTAGATCACCATCTGCCTGGTCAGGCCATATACCCCTGCAGCCAAGTATATGGGTCCTTAATCCAGGACCAAGGGCGTCCTTATCCCAGAACGAAGGGGGTCCTGAGTTACAGGACCAGATTTGCCCTAGTAAGAGGGTCTATGCAGCTACAGGTGGCACCTCCTTTATGCTGCATGGAGGTGGCAAGTTTTCTTGATCAATGACCTAGAATACCTGACCTGACCTTATGTATTATATGTATTATATATGTTTTAAAAATGTAGTGCTATACAGAACTCTAGCCTACAATTTTTTAAATTTACTAGATATTTTAAAATTAAAAAAAAAAACTAGCTATATTTTCTAGAACATCATATTTTTTACTTTATTTATGTTCTAGAATGGTATATAATAATTATCTTTCTTGTCTTACAATTAAACATTAGTTCTGAAACTATTTGAACGAAGATACGTATTAGTTTTTTTTACGTATCAGTAATTAGTTCTTGCATTCCAACTTTTTAACATAACTTAGCAGTAATTTTGGACCGGAAACGAGTACGATGTACAATGCCACGGATTGGTGGTCGACGCACATTGTCACAAACGTCATTGGCATCACCGGAATCATCATCTAGCTTATCGGTGACTAATAGCTCGTCGCAACCTACCAATGTTGGAGGAAGAGGAGGCTTTCTGCGCAGACGACACAGCTTCTGCAGTACATCTTCCCTACAATGCCGAATATGTTTACGAGGTACCGAATCCACGAACACGTTTGAATTCATCACGCCGTGCGATTGCAGAGGGACCGCTGGGTCCATCCACATACAGTGCCTCGTCACGTGGGTGCGCACGTCCGGTCGAGACACCTGCGAAGTGTGTCACAGCAAATACAAGGGGATAAAACAAAGGATGAGACCATTCCATCAGTGGACCATTCCATTCCTCACTAACGGGGAGAAAGTAGACTTAACGATACTAGGGGTATCTATATGTATTATTATTTGTGTATGTATTTTCTCGCCCTTGTTCAGTTTTGATACGACAGGCGAAGTGCCTCCACTTGTTGTTCAGATGATTGGCGCGGTGCTAGGTATCCTCTCTGGACTCTGCATATACCTTGCCACTATTATAACGATCATAAGGTTTCCATGGTTGTGGCGCCGCTGGGTCAGACACAATCAGGAGACCATTTACGATCCCCATGGTAGATTCGATTTGGGAGAATAGACAAAGGACAGATTTTAATTTGAATTTCATTACAAGATTCTTACATAATGTATGTACGTACATTATAAGATACCATTATAAGATAAATATTATTGAAATGAAATTATTTATTTACGGAAAATAAAAATCCGTAAATTAATTTGTGGGACGTTAACAATAATGAGTACAAAACACCATCACCCTTAATATAACAAATTTTACAACTTCAATCAGGTCACGAAATTTGGTACGATGATAGTTCGAGACTGTTTCTTACAAACTACTGGCCTGGCCGTATTGTTCATCACTTCGCTACAGCTAGCCGTTGTTATAAAGTGTATATTTAACACCCCCATCGGCTTTATATCTGTAATTCATTAGAACCGCCTTCATCTCAGATTTCGAATAGAAAACACTTTTCAATTTCACCAAGAAGTGTCGAATTAATTCTTAAATTATACATCATCGAATTTTGATAAACCTACGGAAATTTATCAAATTCGATGATGTACAATTTAAGAATTAATTCGACACAATTAGCCTAATCGACACTTACACTAAGCCTGCCCCCCCCCCCCCCCCCCCCCCCCCCCTTATGGACAATTCCGACCCCCTAAAGATGGTTGTTATATTTAAGGGAGATAGATGGTGTAATGTTGAACAACATTAGTGACAATCTGTTATTTAAGGTAGCTATAGTCATTTTGATGTTAGCTAGTAAGTGTTCTTTACGTGTTTTTTTATAAAGTGTTTTGTTATTGATTATGTTAAGCAACATTAGTTGATATTTTTGTTAGTTAGTTATTAATACGAACAGTCATAATTGATAATAAAGAAACTAGGCCAAGTTGATATTAATTTTTATGTTAGTTGTAGGCCTACATACGCGTCGCTTAGCATATGCGCGTAATAAATTAGAAGGAATATGTTTCATATTATTATGTTGTACTGTACTGTACGTGCATTACATAGGCCGGCATTAATGTTGTTGTCTTGCACTTTGCACTTAACTAAAATATTTTCTCAGATTGAAAAGTTATCTTTTGAAGAATAAAGACTTGATTGTAGGCCCCATGCTGCATATTTATGAA
Organism: Nemertoderma westbladi; assembly: GCA_032718475.1. Classification (NCBI taxonomy): domain Eukaryota; kingdom Metazoa; phylum Xenacoelomorpha; order Nemertodermatida; family Nemertodermatidae; genus Nemertoderma; species Nemertoderma westbladi. The sequence continues at coordinate 2,748 of JAUCBJ010007192.1, forward strand.
TTAATATTATCGCATTTCAGATTCTAAAATATAACAGCAATTAATATTACCGTAATTTATTTAGTTATTATAGGCCTACATATCGATAAATATTGATCTTAACACATGATACTTACGGAAAGTATATCCGCTACAGCCAAGCATTTAATATAAATAATAGTTGGTGATGGAATTGCCAAACTGCTGACTGTCAGATATGCCAATATGTTCCCAATAATACCAACAATTGTTATGATAGCTGTAAGAAGATTGATGACTTGTTTAATACCTTTAAGGTATTCTATGTCATCAGCATCAATAATTGTTGTTAGAGAAGTGTTTAGCAAAATGGGATATGTGTTTGTGTTATTCGGCAGCCAAATTAATATGTCAGCATCCATCTTCGTAAGGACATTGATATACAGTAGGTTCGCCAATTATTATTGTTATGTTGTTATTTAGGCCTACAGTACTGTAGGCCTAAACTTGTTACTATTCTTCTGTAGTCATTAGTAAACCATTTACGCTTACTGTATTTTGCATTCACAAAAATAATGTTGTAAATTTATTGAAATGTTTTAGATATGGATGTAACTGATCCTGTACTGTAGGCTACAAATGTACGGCAGTAGTTGTTGCTCAATTGAGAAGTAAAGTACATTACGACACTAGGCAATAATTAATAAAAAAAAGTAAAAAAATATTAATTTATTTGTGAAGTGAACTGTAGGAACGGTAGGCCCATATTTTATACAGTAGACCTATTGTATATTATATACAAATACTTGGAAGGCAATGTACTTTTGCAGCACAGTTAACTGTAGCATGTAATTTTATTGACTTAAAGGACAAAACTTTCCCAAATACTTTTTTATACAGTTAGTATGCGAGTTGTAGGCCTTCAGTATTCCTATTTCTTATTAGAATGTGTTTGTACTGGCAATATATAACGGGTGGATTAACTTTGGTCAATTAATTAAATAATTTTACATCTAAGAAATAAGATACGGAGCACAAAGTTCAGTTCGATAAATTTATAGAACTCATCCTCACACTGTAACCAACGACATTAGGCATAGGCCTACAACCGATCGTATATTAATAGAATTACGTCATATATGCAAAAATGTTTATTTTTATATCACCAATACAGTTTGGCCTACCTACAAATTGTTATCTAGTTCTATTTTATATTTACTATATATAACTATTGGACATACTGTAGGCATACATATACAGTATAGGCCTACTGTACACCATGTCCAGGAATATACACACAGTCGTGTCGTTATTCAGGTACCTGCCCCCAACCACCCCCCCCCCCCCCCCCCCAAATTTGTTTTTCTACAAATCTTAATGAGATTGCATGAAATTTGAAACAGAGATAGTTTCACCTCCCTCCCCCTCCGTGGGTGAGCCAGAATTTTAATTATCGCTTTCATTCTTTAGCTACAAGCGTTTGAAAAAGGTGTCTCTGACGATATTGCACCATTTTCACCGCAGTTATTCTCGAACCTTCAACCTTGCAGGCCATGCAAGGATGACCTAACATTCTATGGTTCTTTTCGGGGAATCTAATTGATCTCGATTGCTTCAAACTATACAATAGAATTCTATTAAATCGCATCAGGGATCCCATTGAGAGACTGCTCCGTGGAAATCAGAATGGGTTCCGTAAAGGTCGTGGGCCAAGGAGCCCATTTTGGCATTTTGAAGTTAGAAGGATAATTGAAGAGTTATCAAAAAAGAAAGACAGGTATCTGGCTGTTATCTTTGTTGACTTTTTCAAGGCCTTTGATTCAGTCTCTCGCTCACGTATGTTCAGCATACTTTCATTATATGGGATTCCTGATGAAATTATAGCAGCAATCAGATCAGTATATGATGGTTCGACGACATTTGTGTCTACTGTTGATTGTGACATAGAACCATTTGAAGTGTTATGGGGCGAGTAGTAGGAGAAGCATAGTTCTCACGCAACTCCTCCCTAGCCTGGGCTACGGGCTGCATCTCAGAGGGCTATTAAAAATGCCAAATTCCGGTGCTAAATCGTGGTGTTTAATGACCATCTGTCACCATCAATATTGTTGCCTTCAACCAATCGTTGCTTATCACCTACGCGTAGCCTAACCTCGCGATGCCTGCCTTACTCGACAACTGTTACCACCCGCGAGTATTGATTCGCGTCGTTGCATCAACCAACCATCGCATATTCATCTTCCTGTAATTCATTAGAACCGCCTTCATCTCAGATTTCGAATAGAAAACACTTTTCAATTTCACCAAGAAGTGTCGAATTAATTCTTAAATTATACATCATCGAATTTTGATAAACCTACGGAAATTTATCAAATTCGATGATGTACAATTTAAGAATTAATTCGACACAATTAGCCTAATCGACACTTACACTAAGCCTGCCCCCCCCCCCCCCCCCCCCCCCCCCCTTATGGACAATTCCGACCCCCTAAAGATGGTTGTTATATTTAAGGGAGATAGATTTTGTAATGTTGAACAACATTAGTGACAATCTGTTATTTAAGGTAGCTATAGTCATTTTGATGTTAGCTAGTGTTCTTTACGTGTTTTTTTATAAAGTGTTTTGTTATTGATTAATGTTAAGCAACATTAGTTGATATTTTTGTTAGTTAGTTATTAATACGAACAGTCATAATTGATAATAAAGAAACTAGGCCAAGTTGATATTAATTTTTATGTTAGTTGTAGGCCTACATACGCGTCGCTTAGCATATGCGCGTAATAAATTAGAAGGAATATGTTTCATATTATTATGTTGTACTGTACTGTACGTGCATTACATAGGCCGGCATTAATGTTGTTGTCTTGCACTTTGCACTTAACTAAAATATTTTCTCAGATTGAAAAGTTATCTTTTGAAGAATAAAGACTTGATTGTAGGCCCCATGCTGCATATTTATGAATTAATATTATCGCATTTCAGATTCTAAAATATAACAGCAATTAATATTACCGTAATTTATTTAGTTATTATAGGCCTACATATCGATAAATATTGATCTTAACACATGATACTTACGGAAAGTATATCCGCTACAGCCAAGCATTTAATATAAATAATAGTTGGTGATGGAATTGCCAAACTGCTGACTGTCAGATATGCCAATATGTTCCCAATAATACCAACAATTGTTATGATAGCTGTAAGAAGATTGATGACTTGTTTAATACCTTTAAGGTATTCTATGTCATCAGCATCAATAATTGTTGTTAGAGAAGTGTTTAGCAAAATGGGATATGTGTTTGTGTTATTCGGCAGCCAAATTAATATGTCAGCATCCATCTTCGTAAGGACATTGATATACAGTAGGTTCGCCAATTATTATTGTTATGTTGTTATTTAGGCCTACAGTACTGTAGGCCTAAACTTGTTACTATTCTTCTGTAGTCATTAGTAAACCATTTACGCTTACTGTATTTTGCATTCACAAAAATAATGTTGTAAATTTATTGAAATGTTTTAGATATGGATGTAACTGATCCTGTACTGTAGGCTACAAATGTACGGCAGTAGTTGTTGCTCAATTGAGAAGTAAAGTACATTACGACACTAGGCAATAATTAATAAAAAAAAGTAAAAAAACATTAATTGATTTGTTAAGTGAACTGTAGGAACGGTAGGCCCATATTTTATACAGTAGGCCTATTGTATATTATATACAAATACTTGGAAGGCAATGTACTTTTGCAGCACAGTTAACTGTAGCATGTAATTTTATTGACTTAAAGGACAAAACTTTCCCAAATACTTTTTTATACAGTTTAGTATGCGAGTTGTAGGCCTACAGTATTCCTATTTCTTATTAGAATGTGTTTGTACTGGCAATATATAACGGGTGGATTAACTTTGGTCAATTAATTAAATAATTTTACATCTAAGAAATAAGATACGGAGCACAAAGTTCAGTTCGATAAATTTATAGAACTCATCCTCACACTGTAACCAACGACATTAGGCATAGGCCTACTACCGATCGTATATTAATAGAATTACGTCATATATGCAAAAATGTTTATTTTTATATCACCAATACAGTTTGGCCTACCTACAAATTGTTATCTAATGCTATTTTATATTTTCTATATATAACTATTGGACATACTGTAGGCATACATATACAGTATAGGCCTACTGTACACCATGTCCAGGAATATACACACAGTCGTGTCGTTATTCAGGTACCTGCCCCCAACCACCCCCCCCCCCCCCAAATTTGTTTTTCTACAAATCTTAATGAGATTGCATGAAATTTGAAACAGAGATAGTTTCACCTCCCTCCCCCTCCGTGGGTGAGCCAGAATTTTAATTATCGCTTTCATTCTTTAGCTACAAGCGTTTGAAAAAGGTGTCTCTGACGATATTGCACCATTTTCACCGCAGTTATTCTCGAACCTTCAACCTTGCTGGCCATGCAAGGATGACCTAACATTCTATGGTTCTTTTCGGGGAATCTAATTGATCTCGATTGCTGCAAAGCTATACAATAGAATTCTATTAAATCGCATCAGGGATCCCATTGAGAGACTGCTCGTGGAAATCAGAATGGGTTCCGTAAAGGTCGTGGGCCAAGGAGCCCATTTTGGCATTTCGAAGTTAGAAGGATAATTGAAGAGTTATCAAAAAATAAAGACAGGCATTTGGCTGTTTTCTTTGCTGACTTCTTCAAGGCCTCTGATTCAGTCTCTCGCTCACGTATGTTCAGCATACTTTCATTATATGGGATTCCTGATGAACTTATGGCAGCAATCAGATCAGTATACGATGGTTCGATAACATTTGTGTCTACTGTTGACGGTGACACAGAACCATTTGAAGTGTTATGGGGCGTCCTCCAAGGAGACACACTTGCGCCATTCTTGTTCATAATTGTGGTTGACTATGTTCTACGCATGTCCTTAGATGATCATAATGATGATGGGGTAATGCAAACTCCACCTACTGGCTCCAGAAGTCGAGGAAATCCTGCCAAGTACCTAACTGATCTAGACTTTGCTGATGACTTAGGATTACTCTCAGAATCACTAGAGGGAGCCCAACGGCTCCTCAGCTCATTAGAACATGCTGCTTTTAGTGTTGGTCTTTTTATTAACTGCAAAAATTCCAAAATTTTGACATTTAACTTTGAAAGTCCTCAGCAAGTCTCTGACCGGATGAGCATAAGCTCAAAGGTATACGTTTAAGGAAGGTGTGTGCCCATGTCACTGATGTAATCATATTGAAAATTATTATAATATTATAGAGACCAAAAGTGTCGCACTTCCCCACCGCCTTAATGACCAACTATTTAAGGAGGTGGAAATTGGTGTGAAACGACACGCGCACGCGCAGAGGTGGATGAATAAGATTAACAAGAACCGCACACAAACCCCCCAGGGTTCCTCCTCGGTGGCCTCTACTGCGAACCCCCAGCACCTGGATAGCCAACCCCAACCTGTCCAGGACACCGCCAGCCTACCCTCACCCCAGAACCAGGGGCCAGTTCCACCCACTGGTTATTCGAACTCACCAAACCAGAACAATAACAGCCCGTCTGATGACACACAGCGAACCCGTACACCATTCCCACACATACCGTTCCCGGACAAAATCCAGTATAATGCACCGGAATCCACAAACGAGGTTGAGTTTGCACTTGAAACAATACAGCGGCGCATATTGAGTGTTTATGAGAATGCAATTTACAACAGCAACCAGAGTCGACGCACTACCTCCAACATCACCAAAGAGGAGCAAATGGCTCTAAAAAAGCTTCGGGAAGATGACAACCTCATCATCAAAAAGACCGATAAAAGTGGCGGACTAGCGATCTTTGACAGACAGGGCTACATAGAAAAGGTCAATAATGACATCTTAAGCGACTCCTGCGCATATACACGGCTTCCCCTAAACCCTACCACCGCACATTCCATACGCACAAAAGCAGGTATCCTGAACATCCTTAGGACTGCACAACCACCCGCATCCAACCCTACCATAGTTACAGCCATGGTTACACAGAAACCCCGCACCCCACAGCTGTACTGCAACCCGAAAACCCATAAGGACAACAACCCCATGCGACCTATCTCCTCTTCATGCGGGTCCGCAGTCGAAAAACCAGCGTGGCTCGCTAGCCAGATTATGCAACAGCTCTTGGACTTTATTCCAGAACAACTCAAAAATACCCAGGACTTTATTTCGAGACTACGCACCTTGCCTCCACTACAGCCAGGAGACATACTGTTTAGCACCGACATCGTGTCAATGTATACTAACATCCCAGTAGCAGAAGGCATCGACGTTGTTACTTCTTTTCTCACCCTACATGTTAACGAGATCAACATGTATGGCCTTTCCATTCCCGAGTTCTATGGTCTGCTACAGATTACATCAGAAACGACTTTCTTCCAATTCGGGGATGCTTATTATAGACAAAACGATGGACTGGGGATGGGAGACCGCAAGGCCGCACCCTTTGCGATAATTTACGTTCACGTCAAAGAATCTGGTTGGCTAGCGGAGTACCCATTGTCCCCAAACGTCTGGTGGAGATATTTCGACGATGGGTGGTCCATCTGGCCGCACGGGGAGGATGAGTTGGATCTTTTCTTGGTCCACCTCAACAGCCAGCACCCTTCCTTAAAATTTACCCTTGAGAAATCCTATGAGAGTCTCCCTTTCTTGGACGTGATAACTTCCATTAACTCTGTTGGACAAATAGAAACCGAACTGTACATTAAGCCTTCCAATGCAGGAGTCATGCTTAACTTTAATAGCCGACACCCCCATCTAGTCATTAGAAACACCGCCTTGAGCGCCCTCCAGCGGGCTATTAACAGAAGTAGCACACCAGACGCCCAATCCCGCAGCTTAGCCCGCGTCACCAACATTCTAGAACGCAATGACTACCCCACCCGTTTGATTAACGAACTCACCGCAATTGCTCTTTCACAGCGTACCAATCGTACCAATGTATCTACACAACACACACGGCGCACACCACAACACACCATACTTGCACCACTTAGGTTGCCTTTCATAAACGATACAGTAGAACAGAAAATACGCAACATTATAAAGCAGTCTATTTTCGCCCCTAGCACCAGAGTCGTGGGTGTAGCTGGCCCCAAAATTAAAGACCTACTCATTCGCTCTGCACTAACATCTCCCCGTTGCCCCGCCCCCCCACACGCCCCATGTCCTGCATGCACTAGCGGGATTACGAACTGCTTAACTAAAAATGTGGTGTACCATCTCACCTGTAAACTTTGCCCTGGGGTTTATATAGGAGAAACTGTGGGACCAGTTCGCGACCGCCTCAGAACACATCGCAACGCTGTGCGGAGGAATGACCCGGACGAAACCGCTTTCGCAACCCACTTCCTTACCTTGCACCCCGCACAACACAACATACCCGCCCCATTCTCCGCTCGGCTCCTTAGGCGCTGCAGGGACTGGGCGGATAGGAAACTGTCAGAGAAGATGTACATTAGGGAGATGTGTCCCAGCATAAATATACAGTACGGAGACCCATGGGAGCACCTCTGCTGGTAACCCATCTACACCCCCCCCCCCCCCCACCCAGCACTCCGTCCTGCGGTTTCCTTTTGCGAAATGCTTCTTACAATATTTACACCTTTTTACATTTTTACATATTTTTCGACTTTTTTGCATATTTTTTCGGCATATCACAAATTTCACGATTGAATTACATTTAGAATGTGTGCTTAATTTGGTCTTACGGTTTTGTTGGTGCTTAACATCTAAATTTATAGTTAGGTAGCCCGACCGGTTTTAGTTTTATTGGTGCTTTGAAAAAATCTATATAGTAGTAGTGGTTATTAAATTTCATACAGTAGTTTCACCAGATTGCATTTATTACCGGTTTGTTGTTAGTACTGCAGTAGTCTGTCAGTCCGTCGGTTCGGTGTTTAAATAAATAAACCTGACTTTAGACGTTGAATAAAGGCCTGTTGGCCGTAATATACGTCAATTAACTTTGTTTTGGTCACTTTTGGTCTCTATAATATTATAATAATTTTCAATATGATTACATCAGTGACATGGGCACACACCTTCCTTAAACGTATACCGCTTACGCTGGACCAGCGCTACGCCCTGTTTGGACTTTGTTTAAACACCGAAAAGACAGCTCGCTTCCGTATGCACTCACAGTTCCTTCTCAACTGCCACCATCAAGGTAAGATACCGCGTTTCATCGACAGATCCATTAAGATCAACATTAGGCACACAGGATTCGACAAAATTCGCCGAGATTTCAAATTGCGCGCATTAACCCTTGCTGTGAGGTCCGCTCACGCCCAGGTGCAGCATTTCACCAAAAGGAGGCAACAGATCGTGGACAATATCCGTCGCCTCGATACTCCCCAATATATCACTACCCACATCGAGGAAGCATGCATTAGGATCACCCGGCAAACTGAGAGCATCCTCCGACCCAAACATATCCACAAACTTAGCAAGATTCCGCGAATTAGGACTAACGCACCCCAGCGGCCTCCGCTAATGGTCCTCTCCGCAACGGCACCGATACAAGGTCCTACGGCCCCACAGCGTGTCTGCGTCTTAACCGATGCAGTGTTACCCCCGGGTACCGTCAGCCTTTTGGATAAAGGCCCGCAGTTCGCACTTCCCCACCGCCTTAATGACCAACTATTTAAGGAGGTGGAAATTGGTGTGAAACGACACGCGCACGCGCAGAGGTGGATGAATAAGATTAACAAGAACCGCACACAAACCCCCCAGGGTTCCTCCTCGGTGGCCTCTACTGCGAACCCCCAGCACCTGGATAGCCAACCCCAACCTGTCCAGGACACCGCCAGCCTACCCTCACCCCAGAACCAGGGGCCAGTTCCACCCACTGGTTATTCGAACTCACCAAACCAGAACAATAACAGCCCGTCTGATGACACACAGCGAACCCGTACACCATTCCCACACATACCGTTCCCGGACAAAATCCAGTATAATGCACCGGAATCCACAAACGAGGTTGAGTTTGCACTTGAAACAATACAGCGGCGCATATTGAGTGTTTATGAGAATGCAATTTACAACAGCAACCAGAGTCGACGCACTACCTCCAACATCACCAAAGAGGAGCAAATGGCTCTAAAAAAGCTTCGGGAAGATGACAACCTCATCATCAAAAAGACCGATAAAAGTGGCGGACTAGCGATCTTTGACAGACAGGGCTACATAGAAAAGGTCAATAATGACATCTTAAGCGACTCCTGCGCATATACACGGCTTCCCCTAAACCCTACCACCGCACATTCCATACGCACAAAAGCAGGTATCCTGAACATCCTTAGGACTGCACAACCACCCGCATCCAACCCTACCATAGTTACAGCCATGGTTACACAGAAACCCCGCACCCCACAGCTGTACTGCAACCCGAAAACCCATAAGGACAACAACCCCATGCGACCTATCTCCTCTTCATGCGGGTCCGCAGTCGAAAAACCAGCGTGGCTCGCTAGCCAGATTATGCAACAGCTCTTGGACTTTATTCCAGAACAACTCAAAAATACCCAGGACTTTATTTCGAGACTACGCACCTTGCCTCCACTACAGCCAGGAGACATACTGTTTAGCACCGACATCGTGTCAATGTATACTAACATCCCAGTAGCAGAAGGCATCGACGTTGTTACTTCTTTTCTCACCCTACATGTTAACGAGATCAACATGTATGGCCTTTCCATTCCCGAGTTCTATGGTCTGCTACAGATTACATCAGAAACGACTTTCTTCCAATTCGGGGATGCTTATTATAGACAAAACGATGGACTGGGGATGGGAGACCGCAAGGCCGCACCCTTTGCGATAATTTACGTTCACGTCAAAGAATCTGGTTGGCTAGCGGAGTACCCATTGTCCCCAAACGTCTGGTGGAGATATTTCGACGATGGGTGGTCCATCTGGCCGCACGGGGAGGATGAGTTGGATCTTTTCTTGGTCCACCTCAACAGCCAGCACCCTTCCTTAAAATTTACCCTTGAGAAATCCTATGAGAGTCTCCCTTTCTTGGACGTGATAACTTCCATTAACTCTGTTGGACAAATAGAAACCGAACTGTACATTAAGCCTTCCAATGCAGGAGTCATGCTTAACTTTAATAGCCGACACCCCCATCTAGTCATTAGAAACACCGCCTTGAGCGCCCTCCAGCGGGCTATTAACAGAAGTAGCACACCAGACGCCCAATCCCGCAGCTTAGCCCGCGTCACCAACATTCTAGAACGCAATGACTACCCCACCCGTTTGATTAACGAACTCACCGCAATTGCTCTTTCACAGCGTACCAATCGTACCAATGTATCTACACAACACACACGGCGCACACCACAACACACCATACTTGCACCACTTAGGTTGCCTTTCATAAACGATACAGTAGAACAGAAAATACGCAACATTATAAAGCAGTCTATTTTCGCCCCTAGCACCAGAGTCGTGGGTGTAGCTGGCCCCAAAATTAAAGACCTACTCATTCGCTCTGCACTAACATCTCCCCGTTGCCCCGCCCCCCCACACGCCCCATGTCCTGCATGCACTAGCGGGATTACGAACTGCTTAACTAAAAATGTGGTGTACCATCTCACCTGTAAACTTTGCCCTGGGGTTTATATAGGAGAAACTGTGGGACCAGTTCGCGACCGCCTCAGAACACATCGCAACGCTGTGCGGAGGAATGACCCGGACGAAACCGCTTTCGCAACCCACTTCCTTACCTTGCACCCCGCACAACACAACATACCCGCCCCATTCTCCGCTCGGCTCCTTAGGCGCTGCAGGGACTGGGCGGATAGGAAACTGTCAGAGAAGATGTACATTAGGGAGATGTGTCCCAGCATAAATATACAGTACGGAGACCCATGGGAGCACCTCTGCTGGTAACCCATCTACACCCCCCCCCCCCCCACCCAGCACTCCGTCCTGCGGTTTCCTTTTGCGAAATGCTTCTTACAATATTTACACCTTTTTACATTTTTACATATTTTTCGACTTTTTTGCATATTTTTTCGGCATATCACAAATTTCACGATTGAATTACATTTAGAATGTGTGCTTAATTTGGTCTTACGGTTTTGTTGGTGCTTAACATCTAAATTTATAGTTAGGTAGCCCGACCGGTTTTAGTTTTATTGGTGCTTTGAAAAAATCTATATAGTAGTAGTGGTTATTAAATTTCATACAGTAGTTTCACCAGATTGCATTTATTACCGGTTTGTTGTTAGTACTGCAGTAGTCTGTCAGTCCGTCGGTTCGGTGTTTAAATAAATAAACCTGACTTTAGACGTTGAATAAAGGCCTGTTGGCCGTAATATACGTCAATTAACTTTGTTTTGGTCACTTTTGGTCTCTATAATATTATAATAATTTTCAATATGATTACATCAGTGACATGGGCACACACCTTCCTTAAACGTATACCGCTTACGCTGGACCAGCGCTACGCCCTGTTTGGACTTTGTTTAAACACCGAAAAGACAGCTCGCTTCCGTATGCACTCACAGTTCCTTCTCAACTGCCACCATCAAGGTAAGATACCGCGTTTCATCGACAGATCCATTAAGATCAACATTAGGCACACAGGATTCGACAAAATTCGCCGAGATTTCAAATTGCGCGCATTAACCCTTGCTGTGAGGTCCGCTCACGCCCAGGTGCAGCATTTCACCAAAAGGAGGCAACAGATCGTGGACAATATCCGTCGCCTCGATACTCCCCAATATATCACTACCCACATCGAGGAAGCATGCATTAGGATCACCCGGCAAACTGAGAGCATCCTCCGACCCAAACATATCCACAAACTTAGCAAGATTCCGCGAATTAGGACTAACGCACCCCAGCGGCCTCCGCTAATGGTCCTCTCCGCAACGGCACCGATACAAGGTCCTACGGCCCCACAGCGTGTCTGCGTCTTAACCGATGCAGTGTTACCCCCGGGTACCGTCAGCCTTTTGGATAAAGGCCCGCAGTTCGCACTTCCCCACCGCCTTAATGACCAACTATTTAAGGAGGTGGAAATTGGTGTGAAACGACACGCGCACGCGCAGAGGTGGATGAATAAGATTAACAAGAACCGCACACAAACCCCCCAGGGTTCCTCCTCGGTGGCCTCTACTGCGAACCCCCAGCACCTGGATAGCCAACCCCAACCTGTCCAGGACACCGCCAGCCTACCCTCACCCCAGAACCAGGGGCCAGTTCCACCCACTGGTTATTCGAACTCACCAAACCAGAACAATAACAGCCCGTCTGATGACACACAGCGAACCCGTACACCATTCCCACACATACCGTTCCCGGACAAAATCCAGTATAATGCACCGGAATCCACAAACGAGGTTGAGTTTGCACTTGAAACAATACAGCGGCGCATATTGAGTGTTTATGAGAATGCAATTTACAACAGCAACCAGAGTCGACGCACTACCTCCAACATCACCAAAGAGGAGCAAATGGCTCTAAAAAAGCTTCGGGAAGATGACAACCTCATCATCAAAAAGACCGATAAAAGTGGCGGACTAGCGATCTTTGACAGACAGGGCTACATAGAAAAGGTCAATAATGACATCTTAAGCGACTCCTGCGCATATACACGGCTTCCCCTAAACCCTACCACCGCACATTCCATACGCACAAAAGCAGGTATCCTGAACATCCTTAGGACTGCACAACCACCCGCATCCAACCCTACCATAGTTACAGCCATGGTTACACAGAAACCCCGCACCCCACAGCTGTACTGCAACCCGAAAACCCATAAGGACAACAACCCCATGCGACCTATCTCCTCTTCATGCGGGTCCGCAGTCGAAAAACCAGCGTGGCTCGCTAGCCAGATTATGCAACAGCTCTTGGACTTTATTCCAGAACAACTCAAAAATACCCAGGACTTTATTTCGAGACTACGCACCTTGCCTCCACTACAGCCAGGAGACATACTGTTTAGCACCGACATCGTGTCAATGTATACTAACATCCCAGTAGCAGAAGGCATCGACGTTGTTACTTCTTTTCTCACCCTACATGTTAACGAGATCAACATGTATGGCCTTTCCATTCCCGAGTTCTATGGTCTGCTACAGATTACATCAGAAACGACTTTCTTCCAATTCGGGGATGCTTATTATAGACAAAACGATGGACTGGGGATGGGAGACCGCAAGGCCGCACCCTTTGCGATAATTTACGTTCACGTCAAAGAATCTGGTTGGCTAGCGGAGTACCCATTGTCCCCAAACGTCTGGTGGAGATATTTCGACGATGGGTGGTCCATCTGGCCGCACGGGGAGGATGAGTTGGATCTTTTCTTGGTCCACCTCAACAGCCAGCACCCTTCCTTAAAATTTACCCTTGAGAAATCCTATGAGAGTCTCCCTTTCTTGGACGTGATAACTTCCATTAACTCTGTTGGACAAATAGAAACCGAACTGTACATTAAGCCTTCCAATGCAGGAGTCATGCTTAACTTTAATAGCCGACACCCCCATCTAGTCATTAGAAACACCGCCTTGAGCGCCCTCCAGCGGGCTATTAACAGAAGTAGCACACCAGACGCCCAATCCCGCAGCTTAGCCCGCGTCACCAACATTCTAGAACGCAATGACTACCCCACCCGTTTGATTAACGAACTCACCGCAATTGCTCTTTCACAGCGTACCAATCGTACCAATGTATCTACACAACACACACGGCGCACACCACAACACACCATACTTGCACCACTTAGGTTGCCTTTCATAAACGATACAGTAGAACAGAAAATACGCAACATTATAAAGCAGTCTATTTTCGCCCCTAGCACCAGAGTCGTGGGTGTAGCTGGCCCCAAAATTAAAGACCTACTCATTCGCTCTGCACTAACATCTCCCCGTTGCCCCGCCCCCCCACACGCCCCATGTCCTGCATGCACTAGCGGGATTACGAACTGCTTAACTAAAAATGTGGTGTACCATCTCACCTGTAAACTTTGCCCTGGGGTTTATATAGGAGAAACTGTGGGACCAGTTCGCGACCGCCTCAGAACACATCGCAACGCTGTGCGGAGGAATGACCCGGACGAAACCGCTTTCGCAACCCACTTCCTTACCTTGCACCCCGCACAACACAACATACCCGCCCCATTCTCCGCTCGGCTCCTTAGGCGCTGCAGGGACTGGGCGGATAGGAAACTGTCAGAGAAGATGTACATTAGGGAGATGTGTCCCAGCATAAATATACAGTACGGAGACCCATGGGAGCACCTCTGCTGGTAACCCATCTACACCCCCCCCCCCCCACCCAGCACTCCGTCCTGCGGTTTCCTTTTGCGAAATGCTTCTTACAATATTTACACCTTTTTACATTTTTACATATTTTTCGACTTTTTTGCATATTTTTTCGGCATATCACAAATTTCACGATTGAATTACATTTAGAATGTGTGCTTAATTTGGTCTTACGGTTTTGTTGGTGCTTAACATCTAAATTTATAGTTAGGTAGCCCGACCGGTTTTAGTTTTATTGGTGCTTTGAAAAAATCTATATAGTAGTAGTGGTTATTAAATTTCATACAGTAGTTTCACCAGATTGCATTTATTACCGGTTTGTTGTTAGTACTGCAGTAGTCTGTCAGTCCGTCGGTTCGGTGTTTAAATAAATAAACCTGACTTTAGACGTTGAATAAAGGCCTGTTGGCCGTAATATACGTCAATTAACTTTGTTTTGGTCACTTTTGGTCTCTATAATATTATAATAATTTTCAATATGATTACATCAGTGACATGGGCACACACCTTCCTTAAACGTATACCGCTTACGCTGGACCAGCGCTACGCCCTGTTTGGACTTTGTTTAAACACCGAAAAGACAGCTCGCTTCCGTATGCACTCACAGTTCCTTCTCAACTGCCACCATCAAGGTAAGATACCGCGTTTCATCGACAGATCCATTAAGATCAACATTAGGCACACAGGATTCGACAAAATTCGCCGAGATTTCAAATTGCGCGCATTAACCCTTGCTGTGAGGTCCGCTCACGCCCAGGTGCAGCATTTCACCAAAAGGAGGCAACAGATCGTGGACAATATCCGTCGCCTCGATACTCCCCAATATATCACTACCCACATCGAGGAAGCATGCATTAGGATCACCCGGCAAACTGAGAGCATCCTCCGACCCAAACATATCCACAAACTTAGCAAGATTCCGCGAATTAGGACTAACGCACCCCAGCGGCATCCGCTAATGGTCCTCTCCGCAACGGCACCGATACAAGGTCCTACGGCCCCACAGCGTGTCTGCGTCTTAACCGATGCAGTGTTACCCCCGGGTACCGTCAGCCTTTTGGATAAAGGCCCGCAGTTCGCACTTCCCCACCGCCTTAATGACCAACTATTTAAGGAGGTGGAAATTGGTGTGAAACGACACGCGCACGCGCAGAGGTGGATGAATAAGATTAACAAGAACCGCACACAAACCCCCCAGGGTTCCTCCTCGGTGGCCTCTACTGCGAACCCCCAGCACCTGGATAGCCAACCCCAACCTGTCCAGGACACCGCCAGCCTACCCTCACCCCAGAACCAGGGGCCAGTTCCACCCACTGGTTATTCGAACTCACCAAACCAGAACAATAACAGCCCGTCTGATGACACACAGCGAACCCGTACACCATTCCCACACATACCGTTCCCGGACAAAATCCAGTATAATGCACCGGAATCCACAAACGAGGTTGAGTTTGCACTTGAAACAATACAGCGGCGCATATTGAGTGTTTATGAGAATGCAATTTACAACAGCAACCAGAGTCGACGCACTACCTCC